>OX461810.1:36491593-36676963 GCA_949802685.1 Dicyrtomina minuta | reverse complement strand
TAAGTTGTAGGACGTTAAAAGAACTCACGCCAAAGCAAAAGCTAAAAATATAAATACTAAATATTTAATGGTTAAAAGCACCTTAAATAATAGGCGTAATTTGTAGCTGCCGTTTATTTTGCATGTATATGGTTGCTCCACAAATTTCCCATTAGGGAAAGTAAGTTAAACTGTACTCATAAAGTAAGACCTGTCATTAAAATCTAGTTTAGGAGAAAACACATTTCCCTATTTACTACTGTAATATATTAGGGGGGCAAAACTGAGGTAGGCGAAGAAAGTTTCTGTGTAAAACGGAAATTTGGAACTTCCCTTTCCACTTATTACATTCATCAATATAGAGTGTGCTCAGTGCTAAGTGAATTCAAGTTCAACTGCTTGGAACTGAGCCTGGAAGAAAGCCAAGTTTATATTTTACCTGAGTTTTCCTTTTGTCCTGATGTTGGTATTTGTATTAGCCTACATAATTTTTTTAGATTGCAAAGAGCGTGTATAAAAAAACTAAGAAAATGCAGCCTAATTAATTTAGAATAAACCTTGGGCGACATACTACAATTTACAATTAAATAAGACGTGTACATTATTATAGCTGCTGGCTTGTTAAATCCATTACTAAAAGTATGATTAGGCTAAACGCTTTCTCTCTGTCACTTCAAGTTTTACATTGTAAGTATTATTTATTGGGAATGCTTGTCAAAAAGATTGACAAACTTAAGAAACGTTCTGAAGATTAGCCATTGTAAAGGTAGGTAGGTACCTACTTCAGAAGCTATAGCATGTGAGTTTTATTTATTAGTGCATTAAACAAATATTCATATATCAATTTCACTACCTTCTACTTTCCCCGTTCAAATAATGAAGACTCAACACTCATACGCATTACAAACCAAGTCCAAACTCCGGAATGAGATTAAATCTAATCTTATTTTGATAAAATCAAAGCACTATAAGGTAAAGCCTACTGACTAAAACCACAGCCCTATAGTTTCGTATACTCACTCGCAAAACTTTTCCAAAACTAAAATCCTGCATGAAAAACTATAAGACCAAAGTTAAGGGACTTTATTGACCACTTTATGTCTTTTCTGCGGAAGTTGCATTATCAATATGTATGTATACAGTACAGCAAAAAGAAGTAGTGAAAGCCAAATCAAATCAAAGCTCTGATATCTAAAAATAAAAATGTAATAAAAGTGAAAGTAAAAATAAAATAGGGAAAGAAGGCTAGAGAAAAAATAAGACGTAAGAAATAATGATATAATAAAGCTTATTTTTAGTTGAATTTTGAAAAAAAAATAAGTTTATCTTGGATGATAGACGAAGATGGCAGCATTGTGTAGACTCAGATTGTGACTCTATAACTCTATAAAAACTAAAAGAACCATTACTTACATAATAATTGTGAACGTTCTTTTCAATATAGTTGATTCCTATTTCTACTGAATTGTACTCAGAACCAACATAAAAGTGGCTTTCTGCTCTCTAGGAGTTCTTTTCAAAACCTGAATGACCGTTTGAGTTGAGCGTATGTTTACTCTCCCGATAAAATATCTGACAGACAAGAAGATCTCTTTATATACCCTAAAACTCCTTAGCCTAGTCGCTCCAGTTGAAATCCAGGACCATGAGTAAAAATGTTACAAGCTATTGATTGCATATATACTGACAGAAACTCCCTTTGAGTTTTTTTTACACGAGTTTAAAGTGCGTAATAGCATCGCCGCCTCCATTTGCCCAAATCGAAAACATTGTTAAAATTTGACAATAATAGATATTACTCCAAAGAAAGTATTTAAAATTGAGGTAGCGCAAAAATAGTAAACAAGTTCCGTAATTTTAAAGTTAAAAGCATTTTCCTTGAATTTTATATTTCTGTTTTCAATCTACATTTCAGTTCCTATTTGCCACTCAATAACCAAGAAACAAACGTCAAAATCATGAAGATTATTTTTGTTATTTGATCAAAAAATGATGTATGACTTGTCACATGAAAGTCAAAGGAAATTCGGAATCCTATAACATATAAAAGTAATAAAATTTAAAATTGATAGAAAAGAGGTAAGAAGGAAGTGGCCATTATTTATTATGTACATGTTTATTCTTATAGTATTACAATGTTAAAGTTTGCACGTCATGGAAAATTTTAATATCACGGAAGTGAGTAAATCAATTTCGTGGGACTTTATTGCTAATAGCTCATTTTTCAGTCACCACTCACCTACAACCTATTTTGTTTTCGTCTTTGCTTTATATTGTCTCCGGAGCGTGTCTTTATTGGAAACTTATTGGATTTGGGAGAGAAATTTAGATGTAAAATAAAACCAAAATCAAGAGAGAGAAAGTTTTGGCAGCATTGCTTTAAATCTAGTCAAGATGTAATCAGGAACATCCGGGAATTTTCCTCAAACTAAAAAGGAGCTGATGATGATGGGGAGAAGATTTTGTGGGGTTCCCCTCCCCGTGCCCTTATTGTAAGTGTGTTCCTTCATTATTATTAGATACCTAGCCAAACCACTCCTCTAAGAAGTGAGTCTGGTAGTTTCCTCGTCAAATTGGAGTTCGTCTTCATATATATTCAAATTACCAGTTAATAGAATTTCTATCATGAAATCAAAATCGAAATCGACATGTAGGTTAATTATTTCCGCTTTTTCGAATCTTTCAAATTTCTTGTTCAAGGAAGACGCGCTCCTAATTTATTTTATTGACGTAATATGTATTTCAGTATAAAAAAAGTAGGTCACCGTCTACGTCTCCAAATAGTGAGCCAGAGTGACGACCTTGAAGTATTTTTGAAAGTGTCAGTAACGTAGCTGTGAGACTTATTTAGTCATTTATTTTATGTCACTATGTGACTATTGGGATTAGTATTTCATTTTGATGCTAAGATCGTATTAACTCAAAATGTCAGCATGTGTCACAGCTCCTACGCTATGTTTTAATGCCTCAAGTATTTTTAGCGTATTTAGTTATATGGGCGGGTAGGTAGGGATTTATATTATTATTATTAGTACAGTCAAGGTCCGTATTTTATACAGTATTAACGGTACATCATAATATGTACCGCAAAGCTTCTAATAAATCCTGGTGTCTCTAATGATTCAGGGGGTCATTAGCATTAGGTCAAATGGAGAGGATTGTTTTTTACTATTTTTATATCTAATAACTCCCACGTCTAAAGTAAAGCTTGGCGTAACCTCCAACCCTAGGGAGCTTTACGGTACGTATACCTATAAGTTTTAAAATTAATACAAAGTCTCGTTAAACATGCAATGACACATGAAGCAAAAAATCAGCACGTGTAGATTAACGTACGAAAAAATATAATAAAATTCTGTTAAGATTAAGCTCTTTTCGGAGTATGCACTAAATAACAAGCAGGTATACACTTGGCACTAACACAAATAAAATGTCAAAACAACATGTGTAATAAACTTTATTAACGTTGTCGATTTACGTAGGTGAAAACGCCAAATTTTCTATTTGAAAGTATTCAAAAATGTACGTAAAACATAAAAATAACGAAATAATCGATTTGCCTGGGCTCAAAAATTAATTAATATTTTAATTAGATGTCAAGATTCTCAAAATATGCAAATTTTAACTTAAAAAAAACTCTTGATATTCTGATAGTATACCACTAAAAACAATTGATTTCTGTTCAAATCACGCGTTAAAATTTTTTAATATGTACTATAGCTACATATCGCCAACCTCCGATTAATTCCCGGTGTTTAATTAGTTACTAAATTTTGATTAGTCACCGGCAGGGCCGGATAATGTGGCAAGCGCAAGCAGCCCCCGCTGTCTGAATTTTCAAAAAACATGTAGATGGAATATTTTGCATTTTTAAAAAATATGTAAAAATAATATTTTGACTTTTCAAAAACATTTAAATAAAAGTTTTTTTGTACATTTCAAAAACATGGAAATAAAAACATTTTCAACTTTTCTCAAAACATGTAAATAGAATATTTTGCACTTTGTGAAGGAAGAAGCAAAAAAGGAACTCAAACTTTACTGAAACATTTAAATACAACACTTTGCTTTACCAAAGAAAACCATCAACATAATCTAAATGGGGGTTTTTGTATGGAAACAAAATTATTTCCTTTGTCCAGCCCTGGCCACCGGGTCGAGCGATGAATATTTGCAATAACTATACATAATAAAATCAATGGGCCTCCATTAGTTCCCGTGTGTCCCGGACTTTCCGACCATTAAGTTATTAGCTTCTGGGGGAATTAATTGGATATTCACGGTGCATTGAAAATTTGAAAATAGACAAAAGGCTTAAAAAATACTGAAATATGCGCATAAATAAAGCAGGACTTCCATACTTTACAATTTATATTGCACCGTCTGTGATGAAACATCAAACAAGCAAGTACACAACTGCAATGCTACAAATAAACGGATGTTCAAAATTGGAAACTTAATTCACATGTGCACAGTATTATTAACTAGCATAAAGAAAAGAGACCAGGTAATTTTGAAAAGCATAATATGTGGCATGTTGTAATGCGTTAAGATAGCGACTGAACCGAAATATTCTACGTTTTTCATGTCTAAATATATAATTAAAATTAGTTAAATTATAAAGTAGTGGTGAAAAAGAGGGAGCGTTGTGAGGAATATGAAAAAGGACGGAGAGAGACTGATTGGTTCGATCGTTGGTCCGTCTACTGTGGTCGTCTGGCATCTATAGTTGGACGTTGGAGGTTGGACTCTTACGTCATTTGTTGGAGTCGGAGTTGTCATTTTGTTGTGTAGTATGTAAGTTTTTGCTCTGGAGGAATGTACAGGATGAGATGGGATGAGATGAGAATTCTTCTTCCTCTCTCTTTTGCTCATTTACGGAGGAATCATAATATGAGAGAACATGAGAGTCTAGCTGAGCTCAATCATTCTTTCCCTTTGATCTTCTCTCATTCTCTACCACTCATCTCCCTGTCCCTGTCACGCTCAGATTCTCTCTCTCTCTCTCTTGTGACGACAAAAAAGCTCCGAGTATTCTCCTCATCGTCTACAGTCTACAGTCTACAGCAGCTCCACAATCTACATGTCCAATAACTCTCCTCCTCTCCTCGCCTATACTCCGTGCTGAACAAAAATGAGACGTGTAAACACAGGGAGACATGTAAGACGAAAACGATGACCTCGTTCATGTTCAGAATTCAGTAGTCCATCTTTTTTATGCTGGGGAAGACAGACACTTTATACACATTCCCTTTTATTTTCTACCCTGTCATATCATAATAATATGTGCACTCCCCTTTCCTATACATATAGTCTCTGCCATTTTCCCTCATTTTCATGTGCATCATTTCCCAAAGAAATGGCACTGCTGCTTTCTCTACTAGTTTCTCCCATCTTCTCTGTTGTGTATTAAATTTGATTTTCGTTTTCACTGTGGCATATATAGGCAATCATCATAGTCACTGTGTTGTATTTAGGGGAATACAAAATAAATTAATTGTGTAGCTTTAGATGTTTAGATCTATTATCAGATGTTACAACAAATTGTATTTATTTCGTTATTTGCATATCGTTGAGAAAAAGCTTTCTAATATTTCATCGTCAGATTACCATACAGTTTTATTTTAAACTTGCCTCTGATCTCTGCCTCCCGGTGGGAAATTGAAAACTCTAATGTCATTTCTCTGTGGTTTTCAGCGGATTTGTCCACAATGAGATCGTTAAAAACTAATGAAAATGAACTTTAATGTTCCAAAACAATCAGTTTTTCTAAAATTCATTCATCTCAACAATTCTACTGAATAAAATCATAAATAAGAGCAGAATGAATATCATCTGTGAAGAACCAAAATGACCCATATCCAATTTAAGCTAGAATCAAAATGAGCTATGTCATAAAAAGAAAATGAGAAAAATGCATAAAATGTTAATTACGAGTTTTTGAAAGGTGTAAAATGTTCTATTTGCATGTATTTGAAAATTTTAAAATGTTCTATTTGCATGTATTTGAAAATTGTAAAATGTTCTATTTGCATGTTTTTGAAAAGTTCAAAATTTTCTATTTACATGTTTTTGAAAAGTTCAAAATGTTCTATTTAAATGTTTTTGAAAAGTTCAAAATGTTCTATTTAAATGTTTTTGAAAAGTTCAAAATTTTCTATTTAAATGTTTTTTAAAAGTTCAAAATTTTCTATTTACATGTTTTTGAAAGTGTAAAATGTTCTATTTGCATGCTTTCTAGACATATTTCAATATTTGTTTAGATATAGTGGATGTTGGTTTTAGCTAAAAATGGATATGCGTCATTTTGGTTCTTCACAGAAGATATGGTGTTACATCTTCAACGAATATAAGTTAATTACTTCATGCGATATGTGAAAATTTTAAGCATTATTAAAAACAATACATACCTAGGTACTTTTATTTCTATAAGTGCTGCATTTTTTATAGACAATTAGCAATAATAGCGCTTGGTGTTTTTGTGGTAGTGATCTCACTCAGATCTACGGATCCGTTTTTTATGCCTACTATACACCTTTTGCGTTATGCCTTTCAGCATGTGTACATTTGGCGTTTGCAGTTACACTTGAAGTTATATCGTAACGGTGACTATTGAGTGGTAAATTCACACAATGATCCGTCCGCAATTTTAGCCCGTGGCTGGAAGGAAATAAACCTAATGAAACTAACCTCAATGATTACAAGGGCACAGTTAATTTGAGTTACACTTCCGCATTGAGTATATACTATTGAGCAGATTTCAGTTTAATTACTTAAATTATTTATAGTGAAACATTCCTCCTCGGGTCAGACTCCATGGCCTCGAAAATATTGAATGTCAAGTTAAATAGGAATAAGTAAACATGTATTACATCACGACCAAAATGACTATCTATAGCGTTCTTACAGCGTTTAAATTTGAGTTTTAAATTCTATTTTAAATAAAGCATGCCAATAATATCGCGGGCGAAGGATCAAATCCGTGTCCTTCCACTTTTCGCTGGATGCAAATCCGCTTCCTTCCATTTTACCTTAAAAGCAAATCCGTGTCCTTCTACTTTCGATTTAAATAAGCGTTTTAGCTGACCTATTCATAATTACATGCTTATGAAAAGTGCAAATTGCTCTAATTGCATCATATTTTAAAACTCAAAACGTTCTAACTGTATGGATTTTAAAACTGCAAATGGTTCTAACTGCATGATTTAAAAAAATCAAAATCCACTAAATATATGATTTTAGTCACAAACTGTTCGAACAAGCAAACCACTTACTATAATTCCTCAGGATCTAAAAAAACATAGCCTGAAGCGTTTCCTTAGACCTCAGTAAGAACGAAAAGTGTAGTAACTCGAGTGCATTTTGCTCGGTGCTTCAGCAGCAGCCCGCCAAAATTTTAAACAACTGAATTTTTCGAAGTTCGCAACACTGTAACTCCTACAGTTTTTGTCTGATTTCAATGAAACGTGCAGTTTTGTGATTTTCAAACTTTTATCTATAAAAAATTTCTCGAAATTTTTAATTTCCGTTTTTTAATTTTGCTTTGAAAAATTAATAAAATGTGTTACTTTTCAGACCTAATTAAGGATTTTTGAGAAAAAATAAAAAGTCGAATTTAACAATTTCGAGAAATTAATTTTAGATAAAAATGTGAAAATCACAAAACTACAAGTTTCATTGAAATCGGGCACAAAATGTAGAAGTTACATAGGGCGGCAAAGTTTTAACAAATCAGTTTTTTTTTAATTTTGGCGGGCTGCTGCTGAAGCACCGCGCAAAATGCACTCGAGTTACGACACTATTCGTTCTTACTAAGGTCCAAGAAAACGTTTCTTACTATGTTTTTCCCGAGGAATCATAGTAAGTGGTTTGCTTGTAAGTAAATGATTTCAAACGCGAATTGTTCTAACTAAATACATAGTTTTAACTTGCAAACTTATCTAACTACATGGCTTTAAGTTGCAAACACATCTAACTAAGTGATTTAAAAAAATACAAAATATTTTAACTACATTTTTTTAAGTTGCAAACTAATCTAACTACATGGCTTTAAAAAGTGCAAAATATTCTAACTGCATGATTTCAAAACGCAATTTGTTCTAACTACGTATTATTAAAAAGTTCAAAATGTTCTAACTACATGGTTTTAAAAAGTTTAAAATGTTCTAACTATATGGTTTTAAAAAGTTAAAAATGTTCTAACTACATCGTTTTAAAAAGTTAAAAATGTTCTAACTAGGTACATGGTTTTAAAAAGTTAAAAATGTTCTAACTACATCGTTTTAAAAAGTTAAAAATGTTCTAACTACGTACATGGTTTTAAAAAGTTAAAAATGTTCTAACTACATGGTTTTAAGTGGCAAACTGTTCTAACTACATGGTTTTAAGTGGCAAACTGTTCTAACTAGATGATTTTAAAAAGTGAAAAATGTTTTAACTGCATGTTTTGTAAATTTTAAAATTTTCTAGTTACAAAATATTAAAAATGCAAAATGCATTAAATACAACGTTTGAGAAGTACAAAAAGCTCTAACTGCATGTAATATTTAAAAGCACGTAATAAGAACATTTTGCACTTTTCAAAATTATGTAGGTAGGTATATTTATACTAGTGTGCAGCTTACAACCATGTAGTTAGACCATTTTTCACTTATTTAAATCATGTAGTTAGATAAGTTTGCAACTTAAAACCATGTAGGTAGATTAGTTTTTAACTCAAACTCATGTAGTTATTTTTTTTAATAGATTAGTTTTCAAATTAAAACCCTGTAGTTAGAACAGTTCGAACACTTGAAATCATGTAGTTAGAGCTATTTGCAATTTTAAAATGCATATAGTTAGAACGTTTTGCGTTTTAAAATATTATGCAATTAGAGCAAATTATAATTTTCCTAAGCATGTAATTATGAATAGGTCAGCTAAAACGCTTATTTAGATCAAAAGTGGAAGGACACGGATTTGATCCTTCGCCCGCGATATATTGTTCCACTTTTAGCTGCTTAAAATTTTTTTTAAATGAAACCCACGTCTAATATTTTACAGCGAGATGATTTTAATTCAAACTATAACTACAAGAACATTTCATTAGTAGCCCAGATTAACTACAGATAGAACAGCGACCCTGATTGAGAAGACTAACTTTAATTGTGAGAACAAACGGAGCTCAAAACTCAACATACAAGGAAGAGACAAGAGTAAATTTAGGGACCCACAAAATTTCTCAATGCAATAATTGCACACTACAAAGGACTTATGCGAAGAGAGGCACAAACTAATAGACTCCTACTTAGGTGTTGGGTTACCTGGATCTGGCAAAACACAATTAAAACTTTTGTTCAATTGTTTTTGGGTGGAAACGTTGTTGTAACGGGGACCGAGTTACTAGGAGATTTGGGAGCGGGAACGGGAACGGTATCGTAGATTGCAGATTGGGAATTATAATACAGGGATAGGAGTTTATGTAGGATCGCGCGATGTGGATGGAGAAAGCTGAAACCGACTTGAGCTCCCGTATCACTTCACCCTTCCCCGCCTCTGTCCTTCAGATTCTCTATAAATATTTATTTTCCCATTTTGTCAACTTCGCTTCGTTGGTATCTTCTTGCTGCTCTTGGAATGGATCTACTTTTCCATGTCAATGTCGATCCTCATATACCAACGGATGACGTCAACGTGTCTACAGTCTACAGCCCATAACTCCGTTCAGCTATACATAAAGCCTCCCTTTAACTCTCTCTCTCACACACACACACACCCATAGCTGCTCCTTCCCTCTTCCGTGTTAATCAAACGAACCAAAACCAGATCCAAATCCACAGGCAGAGAATATAAAGAAAAAAGTTCTCTTTTATGTATTCCATTTATCAGTCCAGATAGAAATCGAAATTGCAATCCATCTTGCCTCAATCTTACAACTGAACCTACCTACCTGCATCAACACGCACCCTGGAGACCAAACTGGAAACTTAGAGCAAAATAAGAGCTTGTGACAAAATTGAAATATTTTTTTTTCTATTAATATATTTGAATAATTTATGCATGAGTAATCAGCGCCAGAAGAAATTTGAAAGGGAAATCAAAACTACCGGAAATTAACCGTTGCAGATTTTCAATTCTTAATACTCAATACGCCACCTTACAAATTCAATAAATATACATTTATATACCTATACACCGTAAATGCCCAAATAGAGCGCCTGGGATTCCAATAGAGCGCGGGGGTATGATATACAGAGTTTGTTATAAGGTAAGAACGAGGCGGCCGGGGGACTGGGGGGTATTTAAGTATTTACGGTAGGTAGGTAGGTAAATAGAACGGACGGTGCGTACAAATCTATATTTCCGAATGTATTTCTTTTTCTTTTTACCCATTTACAAAATAAAATTCAAGGCGGAGGAGAAGAATTTTCACAGCTATTGTTGTAAATGATGAATTAGGACGCTAACCGGGTGGAAGAAAATGAGAAGTTGCGTGGAAGAGCATAATATAATATATAGGAAACGTTTGGTAAAGGAAATGTACTTATTATGCTATGAATATGACAGTTCAGGGAAAGTTCCATTCAACGCACACGGAAAGATAACGCAGCATGCCTCACTGACCAAGTGAGTGAAGTGATAATATTATTTGAATGACAAAACATTAAAGCCTTCATGAGAAATTGAGAAGAAAGGGTGGAAGTGGAAGGGAAGTGAGATAAAGAAAGAAACGGAAATAAGTAAAATCAGTCAAGAGGAAAAGACGGATTTTTTTCCCCTGTGTACATGTCTTCATAGCGGGGAAGTGAGTCTCTGTCTCTCTCTCTCTGTTCAAAGCTTAAGAATGAGTTTTTACAAGCATAAATAAAAATTGTATTGATAGTCCCTATGTATATGTTACGGGTCTTGATTTCTTCATTTAAGCTTTATCTAGATAAAGGAAAATTGTACGGCAAATGTACCGAATATAATTATGAGGTTGATTCTTATGAACTGACATTTACATAATAGCTATTGTACTCTTTTTTTACCTTTGCATTAGATTCTATAGTTTTCCTTAATATGTTTTTCTCTCTCATTCATCACTGCATTATTACAGGAGTTCAAACGTTCATTGACACGTAAAATTTATTTCCCATTGCTTTTGAATGCATTTTTTATTTTATAATAGATACTTGTTAACGTAGGCTAAAAATTTATGAATTAAAAATAATTCTAATTATGTTGTTATAATAATTTTTATAAATAACTTTTTTATGTTGACTTTGAAATACTATAAATAGTAAATGGGCAAAGATTCCTTTAGCTTTATTCAAGCATAAGTACTTATTGTTGGTTAAATGTAAAAGGTCCAGATTTTAAAAGAGTTACAGGTCTACATTCTAAAAATTATTGTACACATCAAAGTCAATGTATCTATATATAGCGACATAGTTGACGGACCACCGCCTTGAGAGTATTGGAGTGGAAAGAAGTAAAGAAGAAACCCCTTCTAATCCTAAGAGTAAAACAAACAGTAAACATATTGGACGAGGAAACATAGGACCCGGAAGCAGAAGCTCGTTTGAGGCTGACAAATAATGCGAATAAGGAAAGGGAACTGGAAGTGAAATAGCTGGTGGCAGGTGAGAACATTGAACAAAAATAAAATGAATAGACTTTTTGAAGTTTGAACAAGAGTGATATAAAATAAATGGAGCAAAATTCGATTCAAGAGGCCCCAATTTCTTTTAACTTTAGACGTTCAGCCCAAGATCAGTTGTGTACACAGGAAACAGGCATGACTTTTCATTACCGTGTCTTTCCTCTATGTCAGTTCTTTCCTGTAACTTTCACTTCCATGTTCAATGACCATGACCAGAAAGAGAGGCAGGCAGACATTAGACATACACAATGTGAGTTGTACAGACGATAATAATATTATATTCGTGGAAATTTTTATTCATTTCAATACACAGCACAGAGGTATAGTATATAGGGTAAGACTAGAGCATATGGGTAATAATCTTTTAGACATGATTTTTATTTCTTTGTCACATTTTATTTTTGTAAAACTGTCCAAATACAAAAGGAATTTGAAACAATGCGTTGACAAGAATCAAACAACTCTTATATTTCAGTTCAAAGGCAAAATGCGTGAAAACACTGCTCACATTCCTAATCCCCTTTGTCATTTGAAAATCTGTAAAATTGAAAATGCCGGATAAGTATATACATATCGTGTGTGAAGAACCAAAATGACCCATATCCATTTGTAGCTAAAAAAATATCAACTATCTACAAAAATATTGAAACATGCCTTGAAAGCATGTAAACAGAATATTTTGCAATTTTCAAAAACATGAAAATAAAACATTTTACACTTTGAGAAAACACTGAATTAGACATTTTTACAACTTTTCAAAAACGGAATTACCTAGGCATCTTTGCATCTTTTCAAAAACATGGAATTAGGCATTTTTGCACCTTTTCAAGAACATGTAATTAGAACATTTTACACTTTTCAAAAACTCTTAATTAACATTTTACGCATGTTTCTCATTTTGTTTTTATGACAAAGCTGTCATGGTAGTTTAGTTTTCTACATGTTAATTATATGTACCATACGTATTGTATGGCGGCTACACATAGTTGCATTCCCATCCTATGCATGTATCGTGAACCGTCTCACTGACTTCCTTTCTTTGCCTTGCTCAGTTGAGGACGCTTGACTGATTTTGGCAAGGTGAGCAAATCATTATAAAAAATCCTGTACGTCGCACTTCCATGCACGACGGCCTTTTGTTTTGCAGAACACAAAAGTCGTCACTATATACATTTCAATATTACATACTAGTTGATACTTCTTAATGTAACATACATCTTTAATATTTTAAATAAAAGGGAAACTCTGTGCATTGTGGTACAGAGTCCAATACGCTGCATTACTGTTACGCTGTCCCAATTATTATTCACTCTCACTTCATCTGTGTCATCAGAAAATAGGACATGACACATTGGGGGCTCAACCGGGATTATTCCAAACCTTTTCGTAAATTTTCATTCCTTTTATTAAATTCCCTACCTTTTATTTAGTAATAAACTGTATCGTTTATTACACTCTTTTCAAAATTTTGTTACAATAGTCGCACGCGTTCGCGCCTCTGAGACTTTTTTAATTTTTGCCAAGTATAAAACTTTTTAATGATAAAATTCATCCTTTTATTATTCCTTCGTATTATTCCATACACCATAATTCCCATGAATAAATTTCGCCTCACGACAACCGAAATCCAAGTAAACAAATTATCCCAACTACAGAAACAGTTAAAAATAGTTAAAGAAAACGATCAAAAATATTTCGATCAACAGATAAAGATATACACAGGAGCTCGAGTAATTAAAGCTGGAGCCACAGAATTCGCTGGATCACTACGTACATGGCAAGAAGTACAAGACTTATATAATCAACAAACTGACGACCTATTAGCTCTTCTCCAAACTAAAGCAGACAAATTACCAAAAAAGAAGATATCTTCAGTGCAACGATTATTTGAGGAGTTTTACTCATTACTCCTTAACAGTAATTACAAACTTCCAAAACGACTACCATTAGACGATTACCAGAAAACATCTCCTACCCGATATTTAGAATTACCCGAACCAATCGTACCAAGTGTTGTTAGTGCACGTGAACCTCAACTTCTACCCTCAGCACCACCTGAATCAGCTTTTCCATCCGAAACGAAACAATCAGAAGTAGCGTCAACATCAAAGAAAACACAAGACGATTCTCAACAATCAGACGAATTTCACGATTCAGAAGCAAACGACGAAGAAGTATTTCAAGCATCAGAACAGCTATCAACTTCCCTTCTTAACATATCAATTAGAACAGTTACAGACAAACATCCACTTTTATCTGAATCACCGACATCACAATTATCACCAGATAATAAAACATAAGTTCCATTAGTTCCAATACTACCACCATTTCCTGACCTAGTTACTGAACCACCACAACATTCCCAGCAACCACCTGACAATTTACCTCCTCCAGAAAATATTTCTCAAAACCCAGAAATTCCAAAAAATTCACAAAATTTAATTAATCCACCAGTCCCTGCTGAAAATCTCGAGGATATCGACGATCCTGAAAATACAGACAATTTAGACAATCCTGATCCTGAAAACTCTGAAAATACATCAGAATTCATAATGTCATCATATAGTCTCCTTCCAAAATTATCCCTCGCCACCGATCCTCAAAATTTTATCGACCTGTTTACAACTTGGGTATCAACCGCTAATTTGGACACCGACAAGAAAAAGAAGCAACACTTTTCATTAGGACTAGACACCGACACTGAAAGATTTTGGTCAAGTTTACATCGCGGCGTCATTGATGATGACACAATGACATTCGACCAACTTAAAGAACTTTTCCAAGAAGAATTCTCTACCCACAGAGGTTTATCAAGACAAGACGTATTCGCATTAACACAGACCCCACAAGAATCAGCTTCCAGTTTTCTATTAAAAATATGTTACTACCTAGAAGCTCACTTAAAAGCTTTGGATGAGAAGACAAAAGTTCAAATTGCAGTGGACAAACTACAAATCCCTATTCAAAATTTTATCAAGGCGCAGACACCACCTATTACTTGGAAAGCACTCACCACCTCGATTCGAAATTATGAAGCAGGCTCAACTACATTTAACCATGGAATTCTTGCACCAACTCCTTATATTAAACAAGAGGTAAATACTATTCAAAATTCTGAGATGCAGCTACTCGTTCATCAGATGACTGCACTCTCCACTGAAATTAATCAAATGAAAAATCAGCACAGTTTTCAAGGACAAAGAAATAACAACAACAACCATAATTCAAGAGGACGTGGAAGAACAAGTTATAGAGGTACTTCAAACAACAATCGAAATTCTCCCAATCCACCCACTTGTTTTAATTGTCAACGACGTGGTCATCTCAAGTTTGAATGTAGATCCCCAGGCGGAGGAAAATTCAGAGGACAATCAAGATATCCCCAACAACGTAATAATCAAGTACGATACGCCCAACCAGTAAGAATAAATCAAGTAAGCACGGAAAACGACAACGGCCTGGCTCAACCTATGTATCTCCTTCCCAGCCAATAAGTCCAGCCCGCATCCCTGTCCAACTCAACAACCTTAATTCTGACATCAGTGTAAAAGTTAAAATATTCAACATACATACTTGTGCGCAAATCGACTCCGGAGCTACAGTCTCCGTCATCAGCAAGAATCTCCTACCTAAAGATACCCCACTCAGAATCATCCCAAATCAAGTTATCTCCCTTATCGCATACGGCGGCACCAAAATACAAGACAACGGATTTCTCCTCGTTCCCCTAACCATAGGCTCCCTCACCATTCAATATCCTTTTCTCATAACCCATACGACTACTCCAAGAATTTTATTAGGTAATGACTTTCTCGAACATTTCCAAGTCGACGTAAGTCAAAAGAATAGAGAATTAAATTCATCCCACTTTGGTCCCGTTCCATTTTCTACTCCCCCCGCAAACATCTTAAAGAAGATTGGCATCCAGCCCCTAAAAACGAAATGTAATACTATAGTGAACGAAGCAAGAAGACGAGTAATAAACACCACTAGGAAACTTTGGCCCGTACACCCAAAGGTATCCTCACCTACTCCTATATCTTCACCTTCCTCACGACAGCAATACATATCTAATGTTCGCTTGGCCAGCAACATTATCATACCTGCTAGATGCGCAAAATCACCCTTCCCATCACCATAGACAAGGAATTCCATCAAGACGTCATGATGATTCCTTCCCCACGCGTTTACAACAATCATCGCCTCCTCCTCCCCAGAGCTCTCCTTTCCCACACCTCTAACTACATCATTGCCACTAATCCCTTACCAACCCCAATTAACCTCCCTCAAAGAATGAAACTTGGCACAATGCAAGCCATCATACCTGGTCCCCTAAACGTTGAAGCTTATCCCATACATAGCATTGAACAAACGAGGAAAAGGAAGATTGAAGAGTTCAAGCATATCGATATATCCACTACCTTACAAGAGGAAGAAAAGCAAAAAATCACAAGTCTCATAGAAGAATATACAGACATATTCTCATTTGATGGTAGCATGGGATTGACTGACTTAATAGAATTTGAAATTAACACAGGGAATACAGAACCTATTAAGCAACGACCGTACAGAACCTCAGACTTTCAAAACCAGATATTGAAAAAACACATAGACAAGTTACTCAAAGAAGACGTGATAGAACTATCCAATTCGCCTTGGAGCTCTCCTGTTGTGATAGTAAAGAAAAAACTCGACGCCAGTAACGAACAAGAATACAGAGTATGCATAGATATGCGTGGCGTTAACTCCGTCACAAAGTCTTTTGTATGGCCAATACCTCCAATTAATTCAATCCTCTCAAGACTAAAGAACATGAAATATTTTACTACATTGGATGCAGCTTCTGGTTTTCATCAAATCAAAATAAAAGACGAAGATAAAGAGAAGACAGCCTTCATATCCACCCATGGATTGTATCAATACAAAAGAATGTGTTTTGGGGCTAAGAATGCACCGTCTACCTTTCAACGATTAATAGACCTCATACTTGCCGAAGACAAGTATGAGATGGCAATGGGATATATTGATGACGTATTAATATATTCAGACAATTTTGAGAATCATCTACTACACTTAAGAAGAATATTTGAACGCTTCCGAAAAGCCAACATAAAACTCAAACCAAGTAAATGCAGATTCGCCTTTGAACAACTTTCAATTTTTGGTCACAATGTCTCCGCTGCCGGCATTACTCCTAACAATAAAAATGTAAAAGCAATTCTCAACCTACCTCCACCCACAAAAATAAAAGAGCTACAGTCAGTCCTCGCCTCCTTCAACTACTTCAGAAAATTTATACGTAATTTCAGTTCAAGGGTTACACCATTAAGAAGACTATTACAAAAAGACGTACCATATGTATGGACAGATGCATGCCAGAAATCATACGACGACTTGAAACATGCACTTACCACATCTCCAGTTTTAGCACATTTTGACTCATCACTACCTACAACTCTAATCACAGACGCATCTACTTCAGGACTTGGAGCAGTATTACTCCAACGACATAATGGACTGGACCGCCCAGTAGCGTACATAAGTCGCTCGCTAACACCTGCTGAAAGCAAATGGAATACTACTGAAATTGAAATGTTGGCTATGACCTGGTCAACCCACAAATTGAAGGAATATCTTATAGGTTTACCCTTTACTCTCAAGACCGACCATTGCAGTCTTTGCAGCTTACTCCGTTCTAGAAAAGTTGAAATGAGTCCAAAAATGACACGGTTAGTGCTCAAATTAACTGAATTTGACATAATTTCAATACAACACATAAAAGGCGCAACTAACCACACCCCGGATTTACTATCAAGACTTGGACGCACACCTGAACGCGCTTTGGTGAACATCTCCTCCTTACAACTCAACCATACTTATAATCAAAATAGCACTCCATGGATAGTAACCATCAAAAATAAGTTACGCACACACACGACAACTCCTAGAGAACAGAAAAAATATTTACTTGTGAACGAACAATTATTTCGAAAAAATTCCCGTGAAGGATCTGACTATCTTTACTGTGTACCTACCGTTGACGTTCCTACTCTTCTCACCTCCTTTCACGATGATCCTCTTTCTGGTCATTACGGAATGGAAAAAACTTACAAGAGGTTAAAATCACGCTATTATTGGCCTAATATGAAGCACGACGTTTACACCTACATACAAACTTGTGATAAGTGCCAGGGTAAGAAAACCCCAAAGCGAAAACCTTACGGACAGTTTACTCATATTCCAATCCCACATCAACCTCGTCTTCATTGGCAAATAGACATGGTTGGTCCATTCCCACGCTCATCATCAGGCAAAGTTTACATACTTTCCGCTCAAGATTATCAGTCTAAATGGATCGAACTTCGTGCTGTCACCGATGGCACCGCACTTCAAGTAGCCAAATTTGTAATGGAGGATATCATATGCCGTCATGGTATCCCTAAAATCATTCAGACCGACCGCGGATCCAATTTTACGTCTTCCCTATTTGAAAACCTCAACCGTATGCTTGGGTCCAAACATCACCTGTCCAGGGCCTACCGCCCACAGTCACAAGGCTCTTTGGAAAGAGCTCACGGTCCACTTAAAGCCGTACTTAGTATGTACGTCAATGTAACGCATCGAGATTGGGACACTTACATTCCCTATGCTAAATTTGCTATGAATACTATTCAAAATTCTAATACAAAACTGTCTCCTTTCTATATCATGACTGGACGCCATCCTCGCCTTCTATCCGAAGTCACGTTTCCCAAAATTGAAGACAATACAATTACAGACTACTATAAGCATTTCACTGATATCTATCAATCTGTACAAACTAATTTACGACAAGCTCAAGAAAAAGACAAACTATTGGTTTCTTCTCACTATTCTCCACACAGCTTTGAAATTAATGATTTGGTCCTCTATTATCATCCTCATCGTATTCCCGGCTTAACTCCTGCTCTACTTAGACCATGGGCAGGACCATATCGTATTATTGAAAAAATAACTGACGTCAATTATGTCCTCCAACATACATTAGACTCAAGATTACAAGAACGCGTACATATATCTAAATTGAAACGATACTATCCTCGACAACATACGCCTACTCCTACTGTAACTACTGCTCATTCATCTCATTCCACTCCGTCGTCATCGACTGTTGTTTCACCTACTACACACGCTATTCCTAACCCCATACATACTGATTTACCAGCCCCTCGTCACCGTGGACGTCCTCGCAAGGATGCTGTTGCGCCCGTCATATTACCCTCTCTCATGCCTGCAGACGATGAACGTCTCCCACGATACAATCTACGCAGTCGCCCTATTTGATTTTTTGATTTTTGATTTTAGCTGTAATATTTTTGCATTTATTTTACATATTTTGATTTTGTGTCTATATACTTACTACATACTCTTTTTTATAGGAAATGGATAATAGGAAATTTTTAATTATGTTGCACTTAATTAGCGGAGCCGGTGGTTTGGTGGCTGACCCTTGCCGTTGAAATTGGCTTGAGAAATAGTCCGTTAACGACCAACACATGCTGTGTCACGACCCTTGAAATACAATTCGTATTCAAACATTTAATACAATTTGTATTTACCGACTAATAACATTTGCAACAATTTTTAAACTTTTAGGATTGAAATTGAGAAAAAATGGTATATACACGAACGGAGCTGAGCTCCTTCTACAACGAGGTGTAATGGCCAAATGGGCAATGATCTGTACTCACCGTTGATTTTTTATACCGTTTTTCCTTGCTGCTTCGTTTGTGTTGGAAAGTTTCTTTCCATGCAATTTTACGTTCCACATACCTATATAATGATTGTTTGATTTCTTTTTCTGGTTGTGGTTTTGTTTATTTTTTAGTCTTTTATTATTGTGCACTTCGTGGCGAAGTGTTTTTGTGTTGGTTGTGTCATGGTAGTTTAGTTTTCTACATGTTAATTATATGTACCATACGTATTGTATGGCGGCTACACATAGTTGCATTCCCATCCTATGCATGTATCGTGAACCGTCTCACTGACTTCCTTTCTTTGCCTTGCTCAGTTGAGGACGCTTGACTGATTTTGGCAAGGTGAGCAAATCATTATAAAAAATCCTGTACGTCGCACTTCCATGCACGACGGCCTTTTGTTTTGCAGAACACAAAAGTCGTCACTATATACATTTCAATATTACATACTAGTTGATACTTCTTAATGTAACATACATCTTTAATATTTTAAATAAAAGGGAAACTCTGTGCATTGTGGTACAGAGTCCAATACGCTGCATTACTGTTACGCTGTCCCAATTATTATTCACTCTCACTTCATCTGTGTCATCAGAAAATAGGACATGACAAAGCACATTTTGATTATAGTTTAAATTGGATATGGGTCATTTTGGTTCTTCACAGACGATAATAAAAATAAAAAGCAATATAACTCACAATATTCATAACAAAATATTTTTTTCTAACCAATGTTTTTTTTAAAAAACGTGTTGTAAAATCAATCAGTTCTTTAAACATGTAATTAAAACATTTTACACTTCCTAAACATTGCTTTATGCAATATTCTAAAAAGATACTTATGTGTAAAAAAAACTAAATAACCGGCAGCATATTGATCGTACAGGTTATAGAAACAAGATTTTTATTTTTCAAGCAGGATATACATATGGCGAATATACTACCACGGTGACGGTACTACAAGGCCGAAGGGCGTAGGGCAACTGCCTAAATTTCATGAGGATGAAGAAAATGTATAAAAGTAGAGAGAAAAAGAACACAGTTGATTTACTCTCATTCAATTCAATAGAAATTCATCCGCCACATTACTTTTCTACTTTCTTTTTTAAAAACATCTAAAGATGAGAGAGGAATTGCTTCTGTTTCAGAGAAACAACTTTCTCCTTTCCCTTTTTCCCTTGCAATTTCCTTTTTGAGTGAGTATACTATACATATTCTAGTAATATTTCCTTGCCTTTTTTTGTTTGCCCTTGGTATTCGTCTGTCTTTTGGGTTGAAAGTCCTACTTGGTCAAACAACTTTAGGGGCACAAAAAATGAAAACCAGACTAACCACAGTACAGTATAGTCAAATAAGGTTGCCTTACACATTTTCAATTGAAAACCAAAACTCAATACTATGATGACGTCGATGTCGATGTCGATATCTGTATCGGTCCACGTCCAAGTCCAAACATACTACCAAACATTCAAGTTTCCTCTCCCGATTGATTATGCAACTCCAAAAGAGACCAACGGCAACCACCAGCTACCTACTACAACCTAGATTTAAGCGTAGTTTCCACAGACATAAAACAGTGTAATACATACATATTAATGTCTTATCTACGGAAAATCCAAGGAAATGGTCTAGTTTTTTCTTGCTATTTTATTTTTATTGCCTCTTTATCACTTTTCAATGGAGACTAAAATGTGCGTAAGATCTAATAATAGATCCCGTCTCATTCTTTTATTTGAGTAGCCTCCCACCATTGGTTTCCTAATTCCACTACAACATTACCGCTATATAAATATATATTTTTAAAATGTAAAAATATTAGACATTGAAACACAGATACAAATGCCGATAAATCCCATCCCGCTTAAAAGCGTCATGCCATGAACATCGCATATCGCCATTTACCATGAAGTAAAGTACATTAAAACGTTAGGAAACTATACTGCACTGTGTAAAAGGTTTCTCTCCGTAGTTTCATCCACTAGTACTGTTGCAAATGACATTTGGATTTATTTTAGAAATCCAATTATAAAACTTTTTTTCCCTTTCCGCTCTCTCTCTCTCCACCCTTCGCTGTCTGCATTAGTCTCTATATGTGTATCAGTATCGGCATCAGTATATAGGTACAATTCCATGAAGTGAACTACGCAACAGACGACTTTTCAGAGAAATAGAAATTACTCACATAACCTCTCTATAGAAAAATATACAATCTTGATTTTGGAAAGTTAATGATTTTTGAAAATTAGTAGCTAAAAAGCTCAGTGGATTAATTGGTGATATAAGATGTAGCGGTAGTAGTGTATGAGTAGAAAGTAGAATGTACGCCATAGCATTGTATGTGTGTGTGTGTAACTTTTGTGAGAACTTTTGAAAGAGTCAGATATTGATTTAGCTACTTTCCTTGAAACCTTGAATCCTTGAAAGTATATTTCTGACTGACGACTCCGAGGGAGGATCTCAACGTGAGTGAGAGTGAAATATATAGTACGGATATTATAGTATCTATAGAGTACAGAGTACAGTATAGATGGTACAGGAGGAAAGTAGGTTGAAAGGATTTGAAGAGAAAAACATGAGAGTATATTATTATACTTATGCACTAATCGTAAGCAGTGAGTCGCTCCCCTCCTCTCTTATATCAACTCATAATATTATATCAAGCGGATGAAAATATAAAATAACATTTTTAATGCATATTTCATAATTCTCAAATTCATTTTAAGAGGTCCATTAGGATCTTCCATTTTCTCGAGTGCCTTTGGGAATACATACAGAGGAGTCTACACACAAATTGTATGATTGATACACACAATACGGATACATACTATAGATCTTATGACTCTATATTACAAGCATATCTCTGTTCTTCCTGGTCCTATGGCTTGCCTTTCGTCCGCCTTTCTGACTGACTGCTCTGACATTGACGTAACCCTCGGAAGTATAATTTCAACCGTGCACTTAGTGGCCAGTGAATTACCAAGTTACAGGGGAAAACGACAAACAGTGTATATAGTTCTATACCTACTTAGTACCTATAGTAAGTTTTAAATAGGCATTTTCAAGCTCACAATAAACTACAATAGTAATAATGAATTTGTAACGTGTAAGTCTTTTGCAGCAATTTACTAGCTAAGCGTACAGAGATGCAGCAGCGGGACGTTCCTATTTTTTAGTAGTTAAGTCTCGAGTCACAAAAATATAAACTGACATTTTAGACTTTGCAAAGTCTCGGTCTCAAAATACGTCATTTTAAAATGAGTCTCTGTGTACACGATATACTATGGACGCAAGCTCATTACATTGTCAGGGTATCTAATTATGTGTAAGTTAAAGTTGATAATATTTACGTAGGTACTTTAACCTATAGTACAGCTTCTAATATATTTAGAAGGGGAAACTATTTCAACTTTTGTCCAAACGTGTAACGGATTCAAAGCGTGTAATCAATAATGTACTAATTACAATAGTAGCATATGGCATACTATATAAACTTAAACTCAAAAACTGTTTCCACAATAGTCATTTGCTATGGATACGACATTTACGGCAGAAATAACAAACAGGGACATACCTAACTAGCGATGACGTGCTGGATACGTAGCGAGGCATATTATTATGTACTAGTCAAAATTAATGAGCACAGTAGTAACTATTAAAATTTAGTTGATGCGTTGAATTTTATTAACAATAATAATTACATTATCATTAGCAAAGGTGGAGAAGAGAGTAAAACTTCAAATAGAATACGATGAATAGCAAGATTCAAAACGAAATAAAATTATTAACATAATATGGAATATTTTAGTGCTCGGAATTGGCTCAAAGTGTGCTCTCACATTTGAAAACTACAATAGGAAAATAATCTTGGCTAAGTCTTCAAAACGAAATCAGATCAAGTGCAGTATCCACGGCAACGCCATTCCAAGACAGTCTCTCCCAATCTCAACTTAAGCTAAAATTCTACAAACCCCGAGAGCTATTATATGACAGAAACGTGAAAAAACTGGGAAGCTTTTTTGCACTCACAATCACAACATCCATGCATAAAAAAGATGCACAAATGCCCGTGAAACTTGTTTTGAATTTTTTGGAATAAATTCTACTAAAAGTAAGAATTTAAAGGTAAAATCAATAAATGGAAACATCAATCTTGATCCTGCATTTAAAGAGTTTTTTGGTATGCAATAATGCGTACCGAATTTTCATGTCAAAATTTAAAAAACAACGAATCAATGTTCAAAATAATGTTCACCTTATTATAAATTATAACAAAGCTCTCTACCATATGAAATGTATGCATTGGGACCCATATGATGCTAGAAACTAAACCGTAGGACCATTTATATAGCATGTAGAAATCAACGAGAGAGTAAAGTCAAAGTGAACTTAATGGACAGAAAAGGAGATGCTCATCGCGAGATGTATTCTAACGGAAGGAATTGTTGAGCGCTCTTCTGCTTGTCTATTTGTTGTAATCATGATCAAGGTTCCGTCTCGGTTCTCGTTCTCAGTCCAAGACCAATGAAGCCCATCCCCGAGTCTGCGAAACCAAATGCAATTCCAATCTAGTTCAGTCCAGTCGTCCAGTAATCTATGAACTGGCTATTTCCGAGAGCTGAAGTCATGGGAAAAAATTCTTGTTAAGACAGAATTTCCAGTTCGAGTAGAGAACACAATCTTGGTTTTTTTCTTTATTTTTTCCCCTTTCTCTACTTTCTATCTGTATTTTTTCCTCTATTTCGTCCCCTATACAGTATATACCTAAGTAGCTCCTTAAAAGAAGTCTTTCCAGAAGATTGTAAGAATACATTGACTGGGAAGGATGGACATACAGAGAGGTATGTATGATTCTAGAGGCGTAGCAAGGAGAAAGGAGAATGTAGAATCTAACGATAAGTATGTTGTTTATCCTTCGTTCATAGTTGAAGTAGCTCACAGACCATTGGTTTTCAATTCTGAAATACAGTATGAATGATCAGCTTCTTTTTTCCTTCTCAATTTTCTCATCCTCCTTTCCACTGCCTGCTCTCCTCTGTTGTGTATACAAATTCCTTCAAAGCGCTCAGCTCTGAACATATCCAACAACAACTATCACAAGCACCGCAAATGACGACACACAGGAAGAATGCTATATCATATGCGTTATAGTCCATAGCGGTTGAACTGGACAGTTCCTGCAACAATAGACACTATACTATGTAAGTCTATACCTATAAAGGTTAACTACGTCCATGTCCATATACCAAAGTAGGTAGGTATAGGTATATTTATTGCGTCCAGTTCCCAAATCCAGAATCCAGCAAACATACTTAAAGTCTAAGCTGTTGTTGGAAATAGCATTTGAAGTACTTTGATCCTTACATACAGAAAACTTCTATCTTTTCCTTCATAGCGGAGGAAGATAGTCTGCTTTGATTTTGAAATGAGAGTTACAACCAATGCTAATAACAACATAACAACGGCAACAACAACAAGAATATCTGTGGGAATAGAAACATCGAGACGAATATCCGTATAGACGTCGTCGTCGTAACTTTCCTGCTGTGCTGCGTTTTATTTTTGGTCTATGGGTCTTCCTTCGTATTTGTAGTTATGTAGCGTGAAAGGAATTTTCACCCAATTTCAAAGTTTCTCACCAGTACACTGACATTACTCACCCAAACAGAAATCATTCCCCGCGTCGTCAAAACTATTAATGAGTTTCTCTATTATACCTACATACATACCTACACATATCTTCTCGCTTTCTGCGTTGTAAGATTGAATTCTCATCTTTGTCGTCTCGTCGTCATCATCATCTCCGTAGTTTGGATTTGGAGATTTGAATTAGATACATAATCCTCGTTTAATCTTGTCTAAAAGCATCCTTGTTTTCGTCTTAACATAATATTGTTAGACAGGAAAAATCCTCTATAGCTTTGTCTTTGGGTAAACAAGTACAAGGACAGAGCATTATTTGAATTTGTTTTCAAATAAGTATTTTTCTTGCTTATCGTCATCGTGTTGTCATCATGCATGCTCTCTAGTTTTATTTTTAAAGCGATATTAAAAATGTGAATTTTTATTAAGGAAATCTAAACAAGAAGCAAATGTGTGGTTTTGGGTCATGGATACATAGTTATCACGAGCATCTTACATCATATGTGTACTATATACAGTAAAGTAAAACAAGTCGTCTTTTAATAAACAAAATTGTTGTTTCTTACTTTTAGCTCATTACTTTTGCTTGAGTTACTTTTGGTTGCTTTATTGTATTTGTATTTACAGAGCTGGTAAATATTTATTTTGATGTTATACTTTCACTTTTTGTTACCTCTGTGTGGGATTCTCATCCATTTCTACAAAATGAACTACAGTACAGCAAAAAAAATGTTATACCATATACAGTCAACAGTATAGAATTAAGCATAGGAAAATCCAATGGAATTTCACTGAAGGATATTTAGATTTCCCATTCGTTTGATTGGTTTTTTTTTCAGCACTTGAAAGCATTAGAGAACTTATGGTTTTACCAATTTAATAGATTTGAATTTTTTCAATTTAGTCTTTATTAAAAAACTCAAAATGATCTACAATCTACAGATCTACACTCTAAACACAGTATCCAGTTTCACCACTGTGTTATACATATTAGAATGGGATGTGGTCTATATGCCTCTGCTATAATTATAATTATTATCCGAAAACGAAAACCCACATTTCTCAGTAGTAGTATTAGTAGTAGCTACGGTACATAATACGAAATGTATTTGTAGCGGCAGTATCTGTAAACATTACATTGGAGAGAGAAGAGCCTAACGGGAAAACTAATCGTAAGAGAGAAGAGTGAAAGTCTAATGAAAGTGAGGTTTTCTCTCTGAAAGTGTATCTCTCTCTATATATACTTGTGTGCATGGAACAGCCGAGTTTGCTCCCCTTATCAAACTCTAAAGTTGAAGAGTGAAGAGCAAACAAACAAATAAATCTCGAGTTAAATTACATGAGAGAGAGAGAGACCGAAGCCGAAAACAGGACGAGCCATGGAATATGGCCTGGCCCTGAACCGAAGAGATAAGAACTATATATACGGACACAGAATACTACGACTCCGGACATATTTTTTCACATGAATCATTTTGGGTCTGACTTGACGGCATAAGGAGTGTACACACACACACACACACCAACTCTTTCCAAAGTATTTTTTTCCCCAATCATTTTCTGGTTTTTTGAGAGTTTCCTATATATACGAAACTATATGTGAGACTCATTTAACCGCTTTGATACTGATGACGCAGACTTTTTTTTTGTATACACACACTTCATTTTCCCGTTCACTCCACAAATAATTTTGCTAATCATAATCTTCTTTTTTGAGTTTGTGAGCTCAGAAATTCTATGTAGATCGAAGGTTGAAGTATAATATTACATTTTTTTATCAATGTGAATAAAAAGGAGCTATCAGTCAGCATCTTTAAAATAATCAAAAATCTCTATTGCAATTTACCTACCTATACTTTGTGAAATATTTTTTTCTACGTGGCTCCTTTTAAGATTGCAAACTTTGTGGTTAGTACTTTTAAATGGATTCAATGAGGGGCCTTGCAACAGTTCAAAAATGTGTAGATATTTTTTTTCCACTTCAATTTGTAAAAGGGTGATTTTTGATTTTAAACTTTCAAAGCGCTGCAAATAGTCGATTTTGCACGTCTAGAAAATACATGTAGGTAGGTACTTTAATTTTCCACATGTATTTATAATATATTTCTAACAACCTATCACCATATAATTTTGAAAAATTGTAAATCATTATACTCAGGGCCGGATAATGAGGCCAGCGCAGGCAGCCCCCGCGGTCTGAATTTTCAAAAAACATGTAAATAGAATATTTTGACTTTTCAAAAACATCCAAATAAAATATTTTAGATGTTTCAAAAACTGGAAAATAAACTTTTCTGTACATTTAAAAAACATGGAAATAAAACATTTTCCACTTTTTTCAAAACATATAAATAGAAAATTGAGCACTATTCTGAATTAAGTAAAAGGAACACATTTTGCACTTTTCTAAAACATGTAAATACAACATTTTGCTTTCCCAAAGAAAACCATCAATAAAACCAAAATGGTTGTTTTTGTATGGAAACAAATTGCTGCCGAAAACCAATTCCTTTGTCCGGCCCTGATTATAATCTTTACGTATAATATTGATTTTCCTTAAAACTCCTTAACAAATCTGCCGCACAAATTTTGATAGTACATTATACATAAAGTTTTAAGAAAATAACTCAAAGCTTCATCACCTACTTCGACTTTCGACAAGAAAATATCAAAATAGATGTAGCTTCATAATTCCGACATCAATATACAGTGTATATCTTTCTAAAAAAGAAAGCAGAAATAAACTATACCTTGGGAACTTGTAGTAAACAACATTAAATTAATAACGTGTCTTTAGCCTATAGGTAGTACACAATCTTCCAAGATTTTATTCCCCTGATGTTAATCACGGAAGTGGTAAATCTCGAGAGATGGAAAAAGAAACACCTGTTGAGTAATAACTTACCTACAATACTATATACCTACTTATGATGAGGTACACTTCTCTGAAACCTGAAAAATTCTCTTGTGACTTGTCTATCCATCCCTTATATTCCCATATTGCTTACGTATATATTATGCAAGTACATAACATCATCCTGCCATTTCACATTTCACAACCGTAACCCTATATATAATATACATACATAATATAATGCTGCCTTATATCACTTAAGCCCGGGCGGTGCGGTGGTGTGGTTTCTGGTTTAGCAATGGAATTTCCTAATTTTGTAGGATTTATGTTTACTGAAAATGTTTAAATAAAATTAGTGCGTCCTTTCCCAAATTCCAAAGTACCTACCTAGGAATAAGCTTAAAATTTTGCTTAAGTTTTCCAGTCAAAAAATCAGAGTATATACTGTAAAAGCTCTGATTAAAGCTATACCACTCCAATCCCAGTCTGAGCGTCAGCGCCATCAAAATTGATGGATATCTGTACATAGAAATGGGAATGTGGACGGGTACGATTACGAAAATAGAGGACGAGAGAACCCTCCCTAATTTATTAAAATTATTCGCACTGGCGACTTTGATAGAGATTAAAACCAGGGATATACGATTAGTAACTTTCTGACAAACTTGATAACGGTATCGGATTTCGGCATCGCATCCGCGGTGCGGTGGCTAAGCATTTTTCTACTGATCTCATCCTCCTCCGTCACAGTTCAAGTACTCAAATTTATACATTAATTATATCTGGGGATGGAGGAGATTTGCACGTTCCTCCAATATATTATCTGTATTAAGTATTCACAAAAATGTATTGAGCAAAAAGTTGAGGAATTTAAATTCCAAAATCGGAATTCAATTCCATTGGATATACTAGGTACACTATACTGTACATAAGATTGAACGTAATGCTCATATCATATAGGAAGGGCTTGACTATGCAAAACAGTAGTGAGCACAAAAAAACTGGAACTTTCCAAGGCTTAATTTGCACAGAATCGATTTTGTATGTCCAAATGAAAAGCTCTAAGGGAAGTCATGTATGAACTGTTTTGACTCAAAGTTGGAAAAACTTTACCCTAAAGCATCCACACAAAAAGGGCGAGAATTTGCATTTATACAAAATAGTTCAAAATACATGCGGTGAAAATATGCTATAGGCTTAATTTCTGAAATCACAAAATATTAAACACACTATAATGGACCCTTAAATTAACAGTTTGGAATCCAAATTAAAATGTTACCATAGTGATCAGCTAGTATAATACTTAAGCATAGGCTAGCCTTTTTTGCATTTTGTGCTTAGGAGGAAATTGAATTTTTCCAGACACGCTATACATACTTAGCAGCGGGGTTTCTAACCAGTGCGCAGTGCAATGCCCGGAGTAAACCCCAAGTTAATTTACTAATATCTATTAATTTCTAATAATATTTCCTATATTCTAAATCTCTACAACGTAAGCCAAAGTCAAAGTCCCAAATTATAAGGGGAAATCCGTGGGGCTGAATAGCGTGAAAGAGAGGCTCAATATATAGCTCCCGAGAAATTCACGCAGGAAAAGGAAGGAAATGAAAGTGTCTTTTATTGACATTTCTGCATCGTAAGCGGATTTCTTTTTTTTTTGGCCATACTAATGGCATAGCATGAAGGAGGAGGAGAAGGAAAATTTTTCAATGCTTTCTCTATGCATATAGGCCATCCGTATTCCGTATTCCGTATCCTGGGTCCTGAGTATTTTAGTATTTATTTCCTTCTTGAGTCGGGGGGTGAGGAGAGGGACAGACATTGGGAAAGGGAATGCCTCATTCATACACTAGAACTAGACTCCACAGAAATCTACTACATCTTGACTAAAAGTAGACGAGTCAAATTAAATTATTTCGTGATTGATTCGTAATGTATTTAGCCTCTCATCTCAACTCATCTCAAAATGTAAATTAAAATGAGAATGAGAGTTGGTCTAGGAAAAGTTTTGAGTATCGTGTAGATTTGTAGTCAGATACATTTCCGAGTATAGTAATTACAAGTTAAGTTCTGCCCTACCGACTGGGGACTAAAATTTTCATCTGTTTCACTTTCCCTCCCTTTAACACTACAATCTATTATTTTGTAAAAGTATATGTACCTATATTGCTGCAAAAGGGAAGCTAATAATGGAAGGTATGATTTAAAGGTTCTTGTATTACTTAACCGTGCTTAATCATGTGGATGCTCTATATAACTATATCGTGACCATTTCATCTCACTTGATTTGACGTAGGAATTTCTATAAAAAATTTGGAAAATTCATTATTTAATTTTAAGCCAAGGGGAAAATTAGTAGACTAAATAAATAATGAATGCCCTTGTTAAACTTTTGTTCCAGTGACCCATGCAAAGACCGTATAAATATAATTCTTCTTTAAATTAGCATGTACATATCGTCTGTGAATAACAAAAATGAACCATATCCATTTCCATTTGTAGCAAAAACCAATATCCTATATCTACAAAAATATTGAAACGTGTATTAAAAGCATTTAAATAGAATATTTTGCACTTTTCAAAAACATGTAAGTAGAACATTTTACACTTTTCAAAAAGTTTTACATACAATGTTTTCCACTTTTCAAAAATATGTAAATAAAACATTTTACACTTTTCATAAACATGCAAATAAAACATTTTGCACTTTTCAAAAACTCCTTAATAACATTTTACGCATGTTTCTCATTTTGGTTTTATGACAGCTCATTTTGATTCTAGCTTATATTGGATATGGTTCATTTTGGTTCTTCATCTTCACAGACGATATGTAGGTTACATGGCAAATCCTTTTCATATTACCAATCATATAGCAATAATTCGCAAATTTTTGAAAGCCTCGAGTTAAACTAAATTTTGAACTTTTTTAAAACTCTAAAGAATTTATTGCAATTTTGAGAAAATGTAATCAAGAAAATTTAACATAAAATCATAGGAGGTAACCATATACTTCCATATTATAAAAGTACTCATAACTTCTCCCCACTCACTCTACAATTTTGAACTTTTGACAATGAGTTTGTGGCAAAGACCTCACCAATATTACATATATCTTGTTACCGAAAATCCCAACTTGTGATCAATAAGATCCAATAATAAGGAAACCAGCCGGCAAAAGCCCAAGACTAATAAACCACAAATGGCAAATGGTCAACGCCGAAAGCATATACAACAGCTCATTACTTTTGTGCGCTGTATCTGCTATACTAATTAATAATTAAAACCGAACAAGTAGTGTAATTGAGCCCAAGTCTAATGATATTGTAGTATTAGTGTAACAAAGGTATTTTCTTCGATTTCTGGTAAGATTTCATCATTATTAGGTGCTTAGAAATATTTGAAATCGAAACCATTATTAACTTGTATAGGAAATCCATGAGTAGCCTCGGGTAAGAGAATTCCTTATTGTTTTCCGATATATTTTGTATCCTTTCCGTATCCTTTTCAAATCCGGACAAGCAACCAGACAGTAGGACCAACGACCAACCAGCGCAGACTGTGCAAAGTTTGCCAATAAGAATAATGCAAAAGATGCCAAACCCATAATATGAAAAAAAAATGGTCAAGTTTTATAGCCAGCTCAGTATTATCATTATGGTTATATGTATTCTAGCTTTCGCTTTCATAAGATTATTCAATAACGGCGGCAAGGGCGCTCTGTGAAAGTGTGCAATAGCTTGATTGAGTGATTTAATCTGTAAATCAGAATTCAGGAGTAAATGAAAATCCAATGCAGTGCAGTGGTGGTATAGCGCGGCCTTGTGTCAAAAACATGAGCCCATAGTTTAGAACACTTTCAGCCACAGACATTCCTAATAATCCATCTAATTTGACTTTCTCCACCTTATTTTCATGCACAAATTTCAAATGCAAATCAGATTAAAAATTAAATCCTTGATCAGTTCAATTTCCAAATTCCAACTATAAATCAAAATTCAATAAGTAGTATGATAGCAATAAGCATTATAATATTTATAAATTTAGGGTTGGAGAGGGGTATATAAAGCTTTGGTAAATACATATACCGTAAATATCTACAATCCGCAACTACTGCCACTAAATAATTAAATTAGTTTAATACTCGTACAAAATCAAGCACCTTTTTCCAAAGTCAATTCCAGTACATTTCGTAGACGCCCTGTGAATAACTGTTGTAGCAACACACACATAATACTAAAATATTTTTTTATCGACCATTTTTACAAAAACCAGATTGTGATTAAGTTTTTTTTTCCTAAGTTATGAAATCTGAAAATTCACACAAATAAATTCGTAGCAGCCTTTGAAATTGAGACTAAAAAGATGCATGCTCGAGAATGAAAGTGAAAGAAAGACGATCTGTCATCAAATAAACTCCCACGTGCCTTCCCTATATGTACGTACGTACGTCAACCCCTGCACTTCATTTAGCAGAATAATAAAGAAAAATAGATGCCAACTATATCAAGAGCAGGAACAGGAACGACAAGGACAACAACAAAAGGTGAGTCACATATCTAATATGTAATATATGAACGTGTAAAAATATAAAACCATACCCAAGGCGGCTGCTATCTTGAAACAGGGGAAAGCAATAAGCATATAATATAGGAGATGAAAGATGAAAGTTTTTTTTTCCTTTCATACACCATGTTTATATTACATTCCTAATTCTTTCACACAAATTCAGAGTTTATTTCTATTATTTCTGTGAAAATTGTCTGCTTTGAGAAGAGATATATTTCCTACATATTTCTTTCTTTTCTTTCACGTGTGTAGCCTCCAACTAATAACCCGGCCACCTCTATTACTATTACTATTACTATTACCACTACCGCTCCCGTTTTATTTAATTTTTATCCCACTACATTATATGCTCTCACTTTAGGAGTGTTTTTTATTAATAATAATATATTATTACAATTTCCCTGTTTTTTTTGTTACACAGTACAAAAGAGCTACAGGTACCATTTGAAAATGACTATAATTTTGAAATTAAAAGTGAAAGTCTTGGCTCTTGCTAAGTGGATATGAGAAAAGAAGGAGGCTGGAACTCGTAGTAATAATAATCTTTACCTTTTCTTTATGGAATAGTCTACCCTCAAATTAAACTTGGATTCGAATTTGAGTCAACTCCACATTGAGTGAAAGGAGAGACTCTCAGAGATTAGAAGCATTTCAATCGAAATCAAAGGGCCTTACAAAATCTGGCTTCACAGATTTACAACATGAGAGAGAAAGAGAGAAAATTGAAAATAGAATTAAAAGAGAATCATGTGCAAAGTACGAGGTACGAAGTAGTAATTTCCCCCACACTGACTGTATATAGCAGACAATGTATAGTTCTTACCATTATTTTAGCATTTCCAGGAGAGTCACTTAAATGACTTCACTGTATCCACACAAAGCAAAAGGCAAACTATGTACATGCAACGTACATGGAACAATAGGTTAGTATATAGATTGTCTCCAAAATTAAAATCAAAACTCAAAGAGACCTATACCTATACATAAATTTATATTGAATTACTGTCGCCCTGTCGTGGTATATTCTACACCGGTTATAGATTGTGAAAGTATACGGGTACACTGACTGGGCCGGGTATGGTTATAGAATTCATCTATTGCTTCAATATAGATACCCTTTTATTTTTAGTGTGTTACATACAGACATTCTCTGTGTGTGCGTGGACGGCGGGTGTTGAGTGTGGAGGGATAGGGGAGCGTTGATGTTGATGTTGATGTTGCGACTAGTGAAAGTTGAAAATATATATGTACACGAAATACAGAATAATACACATGAAGTTTACCTGTTCAGGAGGACAAAGTAGGGAAGACGTTGATGTTGCTTTTACTTTCCCCTTTGCTTTGCTTTTCCTGCTTTCCCTGTAAGTGGAGTGCTCACGTCGTGCCGGTAAATTAGTCTTCTTTCCTCAGGAAGGAATTATCTTCTGCTTTTCCTTTTCTCAGCCTCTCTATGTGTCTCCAATATTCAAACTCTCCTTATATTCGATCTCCTTATATGAACAGTCTACTGAACCTGTGTCTTTGCTATGCTTTACTATGTAGCAGTGTCAGTGATCTGGTTACATTAGAATATTAAGCCCTAAACACACACAGACACAACATACTCTCTGCTCCTCGTCAAGCATTTAATAGGGATTAATATTGAGCACTGTCCCCGAATCTGAATCCGAATATTTAGCAGTAATAATAACAATATATGACATCCAGTAGTCGTAGTCGGTCATACTGTCTGTTTCTGTGATCCTACTATGCCCTCACCACAACTACACATATACGCTTACTTTGTGAACGGCTATAGAGTTAAAATTAAAATTATGTTTATTCCCATCCTATTTGTTAATTCGTTTATATGAGTTGGTATTTCCCTTCGTATTGTACTAGTGCAGTTGAGTACAAAAGAGTGAAAAGAGACTCTTCGCCTCCCGCACAGCACAGCTGCTTCTTCCGACTTTGAACAAGGAAATTAGAGACACAGATAAATCAAGGGGAAATTCACAAAGCTGCTGCCGCCGTTGATCTTTTCGTTCAAATTATCACCACATGGTCACACAATAAAATATCCGAAATAATAAAAAGCAGTGCCGTGTAGAAACGGCTCAAAACGAGTTAAATTTCTTCTCTCCGGCCTTTATGTAGCCTTTAGTTTTGGTTTTCTACTTGAGACTAACTGACAAGGACAGCGAGTAGTAGTGACAAGTAGCAGGAGCTATTGAAGTTGAAGGAGGTGAAGCCGAAGGTGCGACTATGTAGTTGTGATCCCCTTGTGGTCTGTGTTGTCAGAGGAAATTGAATGTGGATGATGAGGATGCTAATTATAATGTTAATGATGACGCGCCTTTTACTCTGGACTCTCGATCTGGCTGGATGATGTTGACGTTGAAGTGGACGTGGACGTCCAAGTTGATGTGTCTGTGGATCTGGACGTTGTTGTTATTGAGATTGAGTGGAAGGAGTTGTTGTTGGGAGCGAAATCAAACTCGGAGGACTTATGTGGCGTGCGATTCGGAGGGGCAGTGAGGACGAGATAGACAGCGAGAGAGAGAGAGAGAGAGAGGACGAGGGAGAAGAAGCGGGTGAAAGTGAAAATCGTCTTGTGCTCTCCTTTCCTCAGTTCAGTTCAACCTCTACCTCAATATCTCGTCGACTATATAGCGAGTGAGCCAGTTGAGTCTCAAGTTCACATGGCAATCGCAATTCCCAATCTTTCGTCCACATACAACAGCAACAGCATGGAGCACACAGTATAGGGAACCAAGTTGAAGACCAACCAAAGGCAAGGAAAGCCGAGTTTGTGAGGATATGAGAGGAGAGGAGAGAAAGCAGCCCGCAGACGTTCACTCACATTCAAGGAAGATTCTCCCTGGAAGAGGAAGCAGAAGAATACAAGGCGCGCCTGCCGTTACTCCAACCATCGCATCACCACCACGTACTTTCACCGGGACCAGAACCAGAACCAGAACCAGAGAATCAGACCCAGAAGAGAAATTGAAGCTTATTGTTAGCCAGCTACAGATACGTGAGCTACAACTATAGTTCCGTCCCCGTCTCATGTAGCACACAGAGCCTACATTTATATAGCAAACGTATTATATTTATTACTCACATTTACCCTAACGCAACCTCTCTAGTCGCGGCAGAAGCAGCAGCAGGAGCGTAGTCTTTGTTGTATATACTATGCATGAGCCTTTAGACGACGGACAAGTCTTCCCTTCAGTTTGTACTCGCAAAATATATAACCTCACTGTCTCCCTGTCCCTGTGTGCCTAGTGGTATGTACGACAAGAACAACTGTCTGCAGAGTCAAAGTGTGTTCTACGCTCTACATGAATTTTCCATCGAATCATTCCTTCCCTCTCAGTACCCATACTCATCCCATGCCATCCCATCCAACATCCAGCTTCGGCTCTACTAATGTGGAAACACTATAAAACCAGCTCGTCTCTCTCCAGACTCGGGCCACCGCCACATGAAGGCAAACGCAGAGGGAGAAGGAGAGGGAACTGGCAGCGGAAAAGCAAACCCTGGAAATTCTCTAGCGCAACACAGCACGACCTTCCAGGTACATCAAAATATATGTACCGTAAAATTTCCATTGATTGGACCGCGCAGGGCTCCAGTAAACCGCAGGTCTCTAATAGGCTGTACTACACGTCATACTCAAGTTACATACGTAAGACCCTATAGCCAACTCGCATTCAAGTTTTTATGTAGGTACCGTGTGTGGGTCAGAATGATTTTTTGAAATAGACCGCAGCGGCCTGTTGGATGTTTTACGGTGCCTTTAGTTGGGTTTATAGCTTACAAAGGTGTGTCATACATCACTCATAGTAGGTACATATACAATACAGAACAAGAGACTACACAGTTGAGGCATGCAATAAGGAAACAACATAACACAATCTTCCCTTCATCATTCTCTCTTCCTCTCACTAGTCATATAGTTTCCCAGCTATGCCTGCATCTATATGTATGAGACTATACCTTCACATGTACAACTGTACTGCCTCGAAAAGAAAGAGGCAAGCCAAATACATCCACATATTGAGCAACCCAATGCAAATTCAAGGTGACTACGTGCACATTGCCCAAATACCAGAACGAGAAGGAGAACCATATAGTCTCAGCCATTTTCCGGTGCCCTGTTCGGTGTGGATAGTCGTAATAGAATCACACTGTGTAGGTACGTAGGAACCTTTAGGTACTTGAAGGAATACAAACAGCACTACGACTACAACTAAAGTGATACTGTGGAGAGTGAGTGTGTGTGTGTCTGTATGTCTGTGAGCTTTGAGATGAGCTCAGAGGAAAAATATTTCTTGTCCATACGCACGTTCTGGTTCTGGCTGGGTACAGAAATACAGACACACACACATTCAGGGACTCATACCTGTTGTGATGTGAGGTGATACCATGGACGTTTCTGGTTTTGCAATTGGCACTCGACTCCACATCGAGGTCTTTAGAAAAGTAAAGTGGAGTGTAAATCGTGGAGCATCTAGAGAGACTCCAACTCGGATCCAAAGATGAAGGTTTATACTTGGGGATACAAGTGGAAATTATACGGACATCGTTTACTTAGTATCTATTTTAAACGCGAGCTAGAGTGTAAGTAAACAAGGGGAAACTTTCTCCCTCTATGCATCCTACATGGCTCCGTAATGTGAGCGCAAACACAAACACGGCGTCTGTACTCTACATAAATAATGTACAGGAAAAGTAAAAGGATGAAGGGAGGGAGGTAGGTAGGTTGGTTGGTTGGTACGTAGGTAGATACATAGGTAGACGGTTCGCTCTGCATTTTGGGGGATATCTGAAGAAACGGAATTAATTTTACAAAATGATGGAAACATTCAATTTGTCAGTATGATTATGATTTGATTACATAGAAAGCTACAAAATAACCATATATAGTCATGTAGCGCGTATTATATAGCTTATGCTTATGACAAGGTATTACTCAAACACGAGAGCGTCTCTTTCATTTGTAGTTTGCATTTTGTTGTACAGAGACAGGCAGGGAAAGCTTTCATGAGCCTGAGATGATGGGCGATGGTGCCGGGGCTGAAAAGGATCTTTCCCCGGCCGAGAAAGCGGCAGTATTATCTTGTGTGAGTATCAAGCTCTACCTACCTACTTATGTAGAGTGGCTATACGTAAGCACCTACTATACGGTACCTTCATATATGTAAGCTACGTTTTTGAAGGGAATTTTATTCAAGTTCAATGATTCCTTGAGTTCTACCTGGGACTGACTGAGAGAGACTCGTACTCGTAATTCGATACGATACAGAAACGTCCTTGGAACGTTTCCCTGGAAATGGCTTAAAATCCTACAAAAAAGCATACATTCCAATTTCCAAGTAACTTCTTGTATTATTTCTTCTTTTTATGCCCCAGTCTAAATGGTAGAGCTCCCTCCAATGCCAATCCCAATTCCACGTCAATGCATACAGGACTTAAGGATGAACATACTAATATTACAGTGTATTCATACAGCTTAGGCTGGAGCGCACACTACAGTTAGTCAAGTATCTCTACTTATACAAAATGACGTAATGGGCTATTAACCTGATTCTTATTATTACAATAATTAATAATACCTGCATCTGCAATGTACACAAGCCTCCTCGTCCTACAGTATCTCTATGTGGCTCCAATTTAATTTTGATTTAAAAATTCAAATCCTTTCAAAAACTCAAGCACATCTACAACCTTACCTAGATTCTAAGTAGATCATTATTTTTTTTTTGGTAATAAATCTGTGAGTATTTTCCGTATTTTAAAGTCTTACTTTTAGTAAAATCATCTCTTGAATTCTGATGAGCTGAGTTCTTTGCTTTTGATTTGCTTCATGTTCTCCTGTACATATTATGGCTTTCCTCGCTTGTCGTTTGAGTAACATAATTATACAGCTAGGTTAGGTACATTATATGAGACAGCCTGAGTCGATGTTAATAATGGTAAAAAGGGGAAGGGGCTCAAGGCTGTTAGCTTTCAACTAGAAACTAGACAGCGGGAGTCTCCTACGTTACGTATACAGATTTTATCCTGAAAAGAGGGAAGCAACAAAAATGATGTCCAGCCATAAAAATGAAAATGAAACATGTACTTAGCTAATGATGTGTGAGTATGAAATATTAAAGATAAAATAGCGTGTAACTACTACCAACAACCTACCTACTTAGGTAGGCAGTACCTACCTATGTAGTGTATAAAATACCTTTTGCCTGTATGGAAAAAAAAGGAAATACTGCTCAAGGATTCAAGGCCTTTTCATCATTCTGGCTTCATCTTGGTCACCAGAACCCGTCGCACACGGCTCCATAGTCCACCAAACCAACATCCCATACAAGTTACAAGGAAGATACAATAAAAAGCCGCACAACTTGTTGCACATTCTGGGCCAACAACGAGGGTAATCAATAAAGTTACTGGCTCCCATTCTCCTATTCCGATCCCGATTCCAACTTCCAAGCCCTAACGGCAGCGGTAGCCTGTGCAGTTTATGATAGACGAAATTACATGTATGTAGTGAGTACTATACGTCCTATATAGACAGTTGTTTTGTTGTTCTGTTCCGCCGGGTAATGCAGCTTGTACTTATAATTGTTTTAATATACTCTGTCCCCTATTATTCCTTATAAACTCAAAAAGTTCACATTCCCCCGTAAGCAATACAATATTATGAGTTTATGAGGGAATGTCAAAACTTTGAGTTGGCCAGTCTGTCGCATGAAGATAGAGTCAACAAATACATATAATATATACGTTCCTACATAGGTACATACGAGTACATAATGAAATGTTTGTAGAGTATAAAAAAACCTCATAAAGAATAACTTCCATATTTATTCATATGGTGCCCGTTGTCCGTCCGGTCCGCAGTCCATACCCATGAATGGTGGTAGGAGAGTCAGTAAAAGTTCCACGCATTGTTTTTTCCTATAGTACTTATGTACTATTATCCGTAGTTCCAGCTACTAGTTAGTGCCCAGTGCACTAATACAAATTCTTTGGCTTGAATGTAATATGTCTTTATAGAAATCTGGAGCTGGAGTCAATTTGGAAAGGTATTCCTATTCAGTATCCGAACTTCTCTCAGAATTCCATAATCCAATTGTTATTTTGTCATCAAAGGAGACAGGACTAATTGTCACCGGAGTTTCACTACAGTCAGCGACTCCATTTAGATTCCGTATTTTATCTATTTAAAAAGGATGAACCGGCAGGCCCAGATAATATGCTTCTACGTACATATAGGTACTGGTTGGTTGGGTTTGTTTTGGCTGTGTATTATGTTCAGTTGTGGAAGCAAGAATTAGGGCTACATAGTTAATGATTAAATATCTGTAGTACGATATATTTAATTCTGAATTCTGATGATGATAGCCCTTAGGAAATACACACCAAAGATAAAGCATGCCTGAAAATGAGAGGAAAATACAGAATGTTTTGTCAACAGCCAAATTAGTGGAGTATTTGGATTGGAGTCTCACGTAGTATACCTACTACATGCCTACCTTGATTATTTTCTCTCTCTCTAAATCTTCTACAACAACTTAAAAGTTAGAACATGAAAAAAAAATACTTAGGTACCTGCCTATCTCCTCAAAGAAGCCTATAGAAGACACTAAAGAATTAAAACCTCATGTTGTCTATTCTGATTACGTGAGTTAAAAAAACTTGGAGATAGTCAAGCACGTCATGTAAACAACTACAACTACATTAGATAAGTAGGTAGGTGTATACAAAAATAAAAGGGGGAAAGTTTTTTTTTATTTACGAGAGAGTAGCTCAGCTGTTTGCTTCACATACGAATACAAAATACTGCCAAAAAGCAAACCAACAACCAGCAACCTTTGTGCATGCCTTCAGCGCTTCCCAAAAATAGCCATATGCGAATAAGAATACGAGTAGGACGTAGACGTAGGACGTTCCCACACAAAAACTTGCTGAGACTGTTTAAAGTGCCTACAAAGGAGAGTATAGTTACCATAGGTATAGGTAGCGTATTTTGTTAAGAACTCTCACCATGTGCTTGTCTCTCTATAGACTATGGCTGGTTGCTGGTTTGATCTTTGGCTTGAACTATATAGCACTACTTATCTATACTACCTACACACTACTACTACTACCACTACCACTACCACCACCACCTCAACTACTACTTCACGGGACCTGTTAGAGTCAGAGTTTTGACTTGGCTGTTGAATACTATGGGACGTGCCGGGAAAGTGGAACGGATTACAAACATGTAGGTAGGTACCTACCTACAACTTTCGGAGAAAGAATGCTCTCTCTCTCTCACTGTAGTCAGCCAGTTCAGATCAGAGTCACTTTCTCTCAGCAGGTTCCGATCCCCGTACAGCTGAGCGTGGTACGGTACGTGAGTCGAGTCCAACTCCCATGACATAAACTCTCATAATATGAAATTATTAATTGGAAAGTAAGTTGTTTTTTCTTCTGCAAAGTATGAAATTGCAATTATTACAGAGATTACTTATTAGTTAGTATTTATTTATGAAAGCATCTTCCCTTTCCTATAATTCCCAGGTCCCAGGAGTATTTGAATGTCTATATATCTATACTGTAGAACAATGCTAATTACTTTATTTGTACAAAAATTAATGAGTGAATTTCCGTGACTCACGATCAGTTCAATTTCTTTGCCCAGTAGTATTTCCAGTTCCCTATCACTAATTGGACACTAAAATATATTATACTATGCATCATTAGTATTGAGTTGAAAAAAGATTGTAGGGAATTTATTTAACTCAGTAACACAATGGTAAAATTCTCAAACGGCAAATACAAATACAAACTAGGAATGCCTATATATCCAGACCCCTACTCATCTTTTACCTGACGTCTAAAGTTCAAGTAGGATAGAATAGTTGTGACAGAGATAAGTTAATCCCAAAGAAGCTGTAATGTAAGCTGGCACTGGCACTACAATCGCAATCAAGTCAGGAAGGCAGGAAAGTAGGAGTAGGAATTTATCCAACAGCAAAACAGTAGAATAAACTAAGCATATACTAATCGGGCATCAATTCGCCCAGTCAAATAACTTTAGCAGTCCTATTCATTAAACTCCCACGCAATGTAAAGAAAGTCTTTGGAATGGGCGGACATCATCAGCTCTTCTAAGCCGTTCCCGTTGTGTGCTCATAAGTTCTTAAGAGCTTTTTACTCCTTTTTTAAAGGGTTACTTTTTTACGTAGAGAGAAAGCTGTCCTAATAGCATGAATGGCCTCAGAGGCATTAAAGCGAAATAAGTTGTCTTTTGCATGTTCTGCTACGTTACGTGTGTAAGTCCTAATGCAATTTATTAGACACTCATAATAAAGTGAGACGGGATCAGACCAACCCCCACAACTCCTTAAAATCCTGACCATAAGTAGGTAGACACTGATACAGTATACATACTTATTACGTTTTGCTAAAAATAGTTTGAGAGCGTCTCTTTCCACGGATATTATTAGACTTACTTTGTGAAGTCGAAGGTAGGTGGGTGGGTGGGATGATGTGCCTACGTAATCTGAACTGAAGGCGGCAGAGCCAGAGAGTAATGCAATTGAGAGTGGAAATGGATGTATACTATTACTATATGATTAAGTTACAAGTTACTACAAGCCACGTGGAGTCACTTACATAATGTATAATGTGTATTTCTTTTTTATGGGGAGATTTTCCCTTTTAGCTGTAGCTGTAGAGCAGTCAATGGAGAAAAGTGGTCCAGATGTCATCCTCAGACATGGAATCAAAGCTTGCAAAATAATGCAGTTTATAAGTGAAAATAAATTTGTGGTGCTTTTTGCTTTAGACTGACTGAGACAACCTATAGCGTTGAGGTGGAATGTAAGTTTTAAAATGGATCTGACAATAGATATGTGCCTAGATGTAGATAGATGTTATCTGTCTTATTACGGGATACTATAGGAAGGGGAAGGGAACATATCTTTCCTTCTCATCATATTTCCTTCGTTCCGGTTACTGATCTCCTCTCTTTCTCTTGGTTCTCGCCCACGTCATTTATTCAAACTTTTAAGGCTTATTCCATTACGTCTCCCAAGCTATACATACGTCAAGAAGTCAAGAAATATTGAAAAATATCTAAAAATATCCTATATTTTACAATACTCAAATATAACTTCGATTTTAGCTTTGTGAGCTTTCTACGACGCGGCTCACAATTCCTACGCAAATCAAGAAATGTAGAGGAGCATTAATACTCTGAGTAATATTCTGAGTATGAATTTAAAATCCTTAGTACTGATGCCGCCGCGCGTTATCATGATGCAATTTGCAAATTTGCATAAGTTCTTATTCATTCATATGACGACTTCTGTCGGTCGAGCTCGAGCACTCTTATTATTAATTATTCAAGATTTGAAGAGTAGATTTTCCGGTAATACATTCCAGAGAAACCCACGCAATCGGAACAATACAATGAATTCTCAAGTGCCCGCATATTCATTTAAAAACCAAAAGTTTCGCTTCCCTTTCCTTTCCACATGTTGTTTGCGTGGGACTTGCACTGTGTACAAATTTCGTTGTTCATAACTTTACTAAGAATGGTTTCGACATGAAAAACCCCCTACTACTGTTCTTGTTTTTCAATGAATTTACTTTTGTGCACACATAACATGTAAGATCAAATTTCTATTCAATTGTCAGAGACTTTCAAATTTCAGTACAAAGAAAACAGATGTTTTACCAACCATCGGAGTACTGCAACGCATGAACGATACATAAATTAAGGTCATTTTTTGTTATGGTTTGCAGATTTGAAGCAGTGAGAATTCGGCCAAACTGAAAAAGCTCGTTATCTTGCCTCCCTCACTCCTCTTTACAAAGAACAAGTCAAAAACCACAACCCGTCTTCCCCGTTCACGGTTTCTTTCAATTTATAAGCAGTAAAAACACTATCATCGTCCTTGCTTTATCTGTGAAAAGTTGTTCACGTTTTAATTATCAAAATTCAGCAGCATAGTAGACTGTCTCCGTCTTGGAGCTAGGAGCCATTCACTTACGTCCATACGTCATCGTGCGTATGACGGAATTTAATGTAATCATGAAGGATTTGAACCTCCAAGGGAAATTATTGTCACTAAATGTGCAAGTGAAGGAAAACCTCAGCGTATGGCACTCCTGCCCTGGTCACATGCAGCATCCTTTAAAACATTAGCCAACCGCTACGGCTATGAAAGTATGTAAGTATAAACGATTAAACGTTGAGTGGCGCATTTGGAACTATGGTGGCAAGAAACTCATATAAATGTTTATATTTTCAAAATAGTGTGTCGACACACAAAATTAGAAGCTAACGAGCCTAACTGTAATCGTCATCGCAAGTTAGATTAGAAGCATATCAAGGTAATGTAATTACTCAAGTTAAATAAATTGAAAATACATGTGGGACAGAAAACCGTATAATGTAACGTCCAGAGTCCAGGAAGTATGTTTGCATTCCTCAAAAACACTAAATTACTATTTGACTAACCGTGACCTTAATTTCCTATGAATTCCAAGGTAATTTTATTTCACCAAATGACAGATGATAAGAAAAATCTTCATGAATCACGGTGTGGATATCTGTGAGGAAATTTCAAACTACCTCAACTACTATTTTTGACAATAAGGCATTCTGCATTCCCTTCAAGAGAGATCCGATCTGATCAAAAGTTTTCTTCTTCAGAGTTCATATCTAATGTCCAGCAGTGGGAAGCACGAACAAGTTCTTATACCTTTATAATATGATACATACATAATTACAGAATCGGTTGAACAAGAAAACTTTGAAATAACAACTTAGCCAAAATGTCAAAATTAGAACAAAGGGATAGGAGAATCTCTGAGAAATTATCTTCACGTTACTACTCAAGTATATACGACAGACAGTACGAGTTGAACATAGGCTTACAGTTATAATTTCATGCATGAAAGAAAGTTGAAATATGAGAGACAGCTCGTCTAGGGAACCAAAGGTAGCGTGTGTGTAATAACATGCATGGAAAACTATAGCATAGATGATAAAAAGGCCAAATTTGTGAGCTATGTGTATATATCCACACAGCGTATACTGCTACATACAAGTAGACAGCGGACCATACTTTCTTTCCGTAGTTTCTACGTCCGTCGGCCCAACTCCAACTTTCCCCTCAACAAAGATACACACACATAAAGAGAAAACTCAATAAAGTTTAGCGGAAATGAGGAATTCGTGCCTGACTTGGTTTTCATCGCTTCAGCCGCCATCATGGACGATGAACGAGAGCGAGGACGGAAGCTTCAGACCAAAATTTCCTTTTCCTCATAAATAGGTACCTACGTGCATACTTACCTACCAACCTACACCTACCAAAGACTCCCAACCTACATTATTTGCAGTATCTACAGGCTGACACGAGGCGCACAAATATGATTGGGAAATTTTGGAAATAACGCTATGAATTCACAACAAAAAGTCTACTAAGTCTCGAACTCTAAAAGTCTTCAAGGGCATACTTTAATTAATAACTACCGGCTTTTTCCCACTCATGTAGATTAAGATGTCAATGGATGCGGTGTGATGCTAACGCTATGTACATGACTCTAGTATGGATACGCAACATAATATGCACAGTTCCTTAGTCTAAAAGTAAGAGAAGGAAGTTACGTCTGTACTTCTGCTCCGGTTTGTGCTCAAGTTTTGACCAACTTAAAACTTTATTCATCTGAATTCTCCGATACACCACATACATAACAATAATAACTGGCTGCTATGGTGTACGCCAGTATAAACGAAAAGGAATGGATTTAATGACGTCGGTAATGTAGTTCGAAAGTTCTTATATCCAAGATTCTTCTGTCTAACCTCAATTTAAACTAAATTCGATGAAACTATCGAAAAATGTGGCAAACAATATTACATTAACATCAATCATAAAAGACTGAATAATTAATATACACAGTACTTACTTGTAGTAGTTACATTTTGAATTTTAACATATATACTATCATAGATATAAATTGTAATCATTTTTAAAATTATAGAATACATAAATTTTACATAGTAGTATCTACGCAATGCAATGTTCAGCCACTTTGCGTACGTAGTAGAAATCAAAATCTAGTAGAAAATTATACAGAAAAATCGGAGACAAATCCGCTTACTACATTTCTGAGTCAGTATCCATAACTTTGAAGTTGCTATCATCTTCCGCGTCCGTTAGGTTGAGGTCATCGAGCATCTCTTCAAGGCTTATCTTGGGTTCACCCTCATCTTCCGTGTGTGTCTCCTCCTTCGAAACAGGCACTCTCGCATCTTTGTAGATATTCACTCCCTCGCGATAAGCAGGATCCTCTTCAAGATCTTGAAGAAAGTCCTCGTAATCCCTATACACAAGAGAGACAAAACGAATGTAAAAGAGGATCCTGATTGAAGCTACGGGAAAAAAACAGGTCACATCCTTCTATCCGTCACATATCATACTCGTCCTCATCTAGAGAGCTAACTTACTCCATTATCTTGTTAATTCTTATGGCGAAGTGGAACTCATACTACGCTAAAGCTTAAGAGCCTGTACTTAAAAATGTACAAGCTGACTTTATCTTGCAGTACTCTGCAAAGTAGGATGAGCTTACCACTGTGCTGTACAAGTTGGAACTGACTGGCAAATCTTATTTTATATTCAAGGCAATCTACCTTTCAATTAAATGTTAGTCTTTTAGGACGTTAATCTACCACATAGATTTTCCATTTCCCTAAAAAAATTCTGTTCCGTTATTCCACTTTGGAGAGGTTCCCCGTGGGTCATCTACGTCATACAATGTTCACCAGTACTGCAGCCATGTTTATGTCAATGTTTAAGGATCTATAAATGCTCTTCTATACGAGTAATCGTAGCGAATAAGAACGAAGCTTGGTACTTACTTTGAAATGCTTTCAGTTTCACTCCTACGTAAAAAGTGACGCAGCTTCCATCGGCGCTTCTGTTTTTGATCCGTGTACACCTTCTTTACAAGGATTATATCTGGAATCATGTCAGGCTTCATCTTATCAAAATTTGGATCGTTCACATTCGTATTTCCCATGTCAAAGCTGCAATTAATATCGTAATACAATGCATATATAAGTAACAACCGTGTGTGCACGTATTATAATTAGAAACTTAGGTTGGAGGGTAAACAAAACTCAGACTGCTTAGTTTGCCCTGTAATCTGAAAGGGAACTACATTTGCGACATTATAAGTAAATTCAGTAAATTGCGATTTCGAAGTTTTTATGCATATTATACAGCCAGAAGAAAGCCGTGATAGTCACAACCAATTGATTTGCTCAAATTACAAAAGCTTTGAGGACACCAAACAAAGAAAATAAAGAAACGATGAGGCTGCCTTGTCCAAAAATCCATGATACTGGTACGGACTGTATGATAATTGACTCTACTTCATCTAAACCAAAATGAGTTACCCCATGACCGTATCCCCAGCATTAAGAAGGTGGCCCAAATGAGATCTGCAGTGTACGGGAGTACTCCCCATCTCGCTGGACTTTACAACGTATACATCTGCAGGCACATGCTGAAATCAAATATTAAAAATCTCATACATTACACAACTTACTCAATTACACGGACAAACATCTAACTGTTCTTACAAAAACTATAGTTTAAACTGTGATATGATGATTAGATATTTTTTTCTCTAGATATTATTTTTGAACGTAATTTCTGTGAGCACTACAAAGTCAAGTAATAATAAAATTACCTTTTCAGAAATGGTTCCCTGGCCACTAAATTTGAATCGTTTCGTTAAGGGCTCCACATCCATTACTACAAATTCGGTTAATTTTTTGCCCGAACAAAGTGTTCCAAAAGGATAACGCCAAAAAGTTGAAGAAGGTACTTCAGCAATTTGCGCAGTATTAGGATCAATTAAATGAACTGAATTTGTTACTCGGTTAACAACACACACTTGACCAATTCCTCCCAGCTGGTGAGCTAACTTTGATGGTAAGCACACAATAGAATCTTTACAAATGGGCACAATTTCAACACTGTAGGTGTGCTTATAGTTGTAAGTATTATTGTGTGTATCGTGGGATATTAGCTTCTTTGAATAAATGTAACGACAGGGAAGAACTTGGCTTAAGAAGTCGACCATTTTTCTTGCATTCTGTTCAGTCCCGTAGTAAAAGTCAAGTCCCTCTATAAAATTTGTTTAAAAAGCCCAAATTAGAATAGGTAATCACATAAAGATATAAGTTCGTATAAATTTGAGTGGTATGTAACGTCAATTTAAAAGGTAGCAACATCGACATACATAAATGAAACAGAAAAATAGGCTCAGCCTACAAAAATCTTACAAGACTGTTAGGAAATAAATTATAGATTTTAGTTAGTTAAAAATGGGTAGAAATAATTTACCGTGATAAGGTTTTACACCATTACTAAGCTTGTGGGCATTATGTTTTAAAATCAGCTGCTCCACGTAATATAACGTCTTTTTGTGTTCAACCTTTTGCCGAAGTTGGACCTAGACATGAAAAACATTATGTGTATTCTGGTCGTGAAACAATATATTATAACCTGACATAGCACATAATAAATTTACTTAAGCCATGTAAATTTTTTATTACGAGTGCTTTCCAATAATCTTTCGCATCTGCACGGCGGCAATCATCGCATAGTTGACCAACAGTTGTAAACTCCACGGTGAAAACTTGCTGAAGAAATGCTCCTCCCATGACTTCCGCTTGGACCGTCAACTTAATCTTAATACGTTTAGAATGAGCCTCGGTCCAAATAAACCCGGCATCAACTAATCGAACTTTATTGAGCCCTTTTAGCTTTTTAAGGCATAGGCCCAAAAGTTCACGAGATTCCAAAGCACACTTTAGCCATTGTCCTGGAGGTTGTAAATATCTATCCAATAAAAAAAAACAGTAGAAGCTCAGCGTGGATAACTTAATTAGGCATCGGTTACTGAAATTATAATTTATACTTTTTAATACATAGTATACATAGCAAATTAGCATGCAGAATTGAAGATACAATTTATAAATCTTAAATGAGTTTTTTCAGAGCATGTAAATATAATTTGATTTTTGTATGTGATGATTTTGTTAAAGAAATGCATTTTTGCTATGAAATAGGCTAGGCCATAAGAAGTCATAGTCATAGCCATGAAATTGAAATACATGTCATAGTTCGAAAACAATATAAAACACTGCAATGTCAAAAATACAACTCATGCATTATAAATTCGTATTTGAATTACCTTTCGCATCCTTTGCAAAAGGCAACGGTAGCTTGCTTAGGAATTGCTTCGGTTATGTCCACTTTTGACCTCACACACGGTACACACATGTTCGCCGGATTCGGCTCAATCAAAGTACCGCACTGGCAGCATAATCTAAAGAATATAAGACAACACAAATATTTATAAATGTACACCTAAAGAAATAGGTTCCATACTGTCTGATACTGTTGACTGTATATTTTTAAAATTCAAAGCAGAACAAGCTTTTAATACACTGATTTTAAAAAAAGCATTATTTTTTTTAAATATACATTTTTCCAGCTTCCGGAGCTCCTGGAAGAGCTTCTTCAGGTAAGTACTCCATTTTATTCAGCAACGAGAAGACTTCAACTTCGATGTCAAAAATTTCCGGATTCCGAAATTCCAATATATCCAAAGTAAGCTAGCGAATGTTAGACTTGCAGTCACGTCCACCCAACGCAACAACAGATTGATTTTAACTCTCAAGAATTGTATTCTTGATAGTTAAAAACTGTTCACAACTTAAATAATATCGTATTTAGCACTCTCAACTGTTAACCAACAAATAACTAGGTATTAAACACGTCGTACAGATACAGACCCTGATCAAAATTCTTCCGTCTAACAAATTAGACTGCACGTTTTTCTTTCCTCACTGGCATGCGATACATTTTGAGTGAAGCCGCGTACACCCAATCCGAAGGAACTCTATGACTCACGATGTTTTGTTTTTGCGAACAATTCAATGACTCGTTTGTTGGCGAGTATTGGCTATTGGCTATTGGCTCTGTCCCGTCTGTCTGCCTGGATTCCTGGTCCTGGATGGATAATTTATTGGTAACCATTATTTTTGCATTCGTAACTAACTTAAGCCCTGACTTGAGATAAAGTCTCCTAATATTTATTACTTAATTCCACCTCACGTGAATATCCCATTTCTTCCGCCTGGTTGCTGTGATTTACCACAAATAACGCTTTACCTTTACAAAAAATTGGTTTGCCAAAGTAATTGTCGTTGCTTACAATCAAGGCAAACCCCCATAATTTGTTATTTGTGGACGTTTGCACCCTAAATAGTTTAATTACGATTAAAAACTAAAGAGTTTGGTGCGGATTTGTATAGTATCGAATGGGAGTCTTTCCGCCAAAACTTGTATTCCCAAGTTGGGAATCCCAACCATACGTTCCGCCACAAGTGCATCTACCGCAGCGAACCTGGATGGTGGATTTCTTGTGATGCCTCCATTCATTTACGAAAATATTCCGTAGCTCTCACTATCTCAGAAAATCCACAAAAAATTTTAATTACAGACATTTTATGCAGATGAAAGTTTTTCACATTCTGTAGTTACGTATGCGGCAGTTGGAATTCCTAAAAAATACTTTTAACTTGAAATACCTTGCACTGTGGCTGCTATATGTGTAAGTGTGTGTAGATATATACAGTGAAAAATGTAAACATTGGGTTTTTAGCATACCATTTCAATGTGAATATAATTATTGTTGGTTATTAATTAATTTTCAAGTAAACTAACTAGTAAGCTTATCGCTTGAAAGCATACACAGCTGGTTTGTTTAAACCGTAAGCTCTAGTCAAAAGGCGCCGAAGGAGTCGCTTCGATGCAATTCCTCACTAGCGCCTCTGTGAGCGACTATCTCCCTATAATTACGTAACTCGTTACAAAAGTCTGTGTTAAAGTTTTACGGTTCCTTCTGCATGATTATTCAAATCTATGATTAATCAATCCAGTATCAATCTAAATCAGAATAATCCTTGAAATTACTGTATGGATCTACATATGAAAGCTAACATCCAGCCTAACGAGAAGTACCCTTGGAATGCCTTGGATTACACTTTTGGTTACACATATAGCTTTGTGTAAAGTGTCAATATGTAAACTGCTTCATTCTCTGTAAATGGCGTAAATGTGAGATGATGTAACTTCTTCGCAACTGTGCAACAACAAATTTATACGCGTAAAATATGAAGCATTTCTCTGTCCATGGATCTCAAAGATGCGTAAATTATCTACTTACTACGTTCAGAATTTTGGAAATTCCATAATTGTATGATGAAAGCCCAAAAAACCAAAAGTTCTAAATACACCAGACCCAATTCGAAAACGTTTGGAGAAGCGAAAAAATGAATTCTTAACACAACAAAACGATCCTAAATAAGTCTAGAAACGGACTTGCCTTTTTGGTTACGACATGGTGCTCTAAATGAGAAAGCTGATTATGTGTCCTGCAATGTTATAAATCGCACTTTTTTGTTGTCAAATGAATTTGAAAGTAATTAATATCATGGTTAAAACAACATTTTTTATTTGTTTTTAGTGCTGCTTTTTCTTCAGAAATTTATGAGGAACACTGGCTGTTTATTAAAAAATATTAAACATCGTCTTGCATAGAACTTCGCACAAACATATTTCTGCTGTAAGCAATTCTTTTCATAAATTGAATATCATTGCAAAGGCAACTAAGCAGTCATTTTACTTATTACAAAGTCTCTCAAAACAACAACACTTTTAGCTGCTGGAGAGTCTTGAAATTTCGCAACAAAGTTAGTCCCATCTTCTGCAGATTTAGTTAGATTAGGATCTATAGGTATTTTCACAATGAGCTCTAATCCAGTTTCAGAAGCAAGGAGCTGGCCCCCGCCGGAAGCAAAAATGTCTGTGCAATCCTGTATTTAAATGATCAAAGAATTAGGGCTGCATATTTATCATGAAAACAAAATCTGACATAATTCTTGACATTTAAAAAAATGTTTATTTTTACTTTGCAATTGGGACAGATGAACCCGCTCATATTTTCAACGATGCCCAAAATTTTAACACCCGTTTTTTCACAGAATGTGGCTTCTCTTCGAACGTCACCTACAGAAATTAGTTGCGGAGTAGTCACCAGTATTGCAGCTTTATTTTCGAAACTAGCTAATGCTTCAATTACAGAAATATGCTCATCAGACGTTCCAGGTGGAGTATCGATAATAAGGTAATCCAGGGAAGACCAATCGACAGTTGTTGCAAACTGCTTTATCATAGCTAAAATTAACAAGTGATCTTCATTTGATAATTTAAGCCAGTGGTTTTGATTTGAAGAATATTTAATTGGAAGAGTAAAGTAAATACAATAATAAAGAATAAATGTTACGCTACAGTTCTTTTTTGGTCCTCGCCAAATAACAGCATCGTTTTTACTTTTAAGCAGAAAAGCAATTGACATTATAGCCAGATTGTGCTGTTCATCTGTGTAAACGGGTATCCATCTAAGATTCAGAATTAACAGAAAATTTGATTGTTTTAAATATCAGATTTTAATTGCATGAGTTTTAGCGCATTATAGATTTCTTAAATATCGGAATTATTGCTATATTTTTTCGCCAAATATGTTAGGGCATTTAGCGAACATCGCCCGTAACTTTAAGTGTTTATAGACTAAGCCCACTAAGCAATACTCGTAGGAGTAGTGCCTATATACTTCAATCGTAGTATGTTATTTTCTAATAATTTTCGGTAGCCTGTACTTTTGGTTACGACGTACGCAGCAATATGGCACATTGAAATTGTGAAATCCTGAGCAGACGCATATGTTTATACGTTTACAAATTATCCAAATATAACTTGTAAAATTGTGAAACTGTAGAAATATACGAGAAGTCAACAAATTCCGGAAGTTTTTAAAATGTGGTCAGTGACAGTGGATTCTCTAAATACATTATAAATAATATAAATGCGAACTGAAGAAGATCTTAGGATCGCCGAAAATGTTCGTACTCTCAAATTAAGTTGAAAAGAAACGCCGACAAGGTGTCCAAACCCTGCCTTGTGCACTTGGTAGCACGGACAAAAATTGTTTGAACACCTTGTGCGAGTTTCTTTTCAACTTAATTTGAGAGTCTGTCACAGAAAGGTTGAAGGTTTTTGTATACTATCTATTATAGCAACACATAAATTATCACCCAGTCAAATAAAAGAAAAAATATAAATTAATTGTAAGCAGACGGACCCTTTTTCGGACTGATGGATTTCGCTGTCTAGTCCTACCATTTGGGGAATGCTGGGACCGCATATGTCAATGTCAAGAATTCCTACCTGAAAAATTATGAATTAAGAATATCAACATAGGCCATTAAATATTCATAATACTACTTTTAAATGCTGTCCTCAGATGTAATTAATTTTTACCTTTCTACCACTGGCAACAAGAGACAGTGCGAGCTGAACGGCTACCGAGGATTTCCCAACACCTCCTTTTCCCGATAGGACAAGAATTATATTTTTGACATCGGATAAATTGTCGACTGCCATTTTGAACTACTTCGAACACAACTTCTCTTCAGTTTTAAAATTAAATATTGTTTAACTATACCTTAATAAGAATTATGTAAATCTTAAACACCTTATTAAGGAAGATATAAAGGTAAGATCAAATTGTCACAAACTATAGCTGATAACTCAAGCTAACGACTATAAGATAAAAAATATGTAGATAAAAAATCATTATGAGCTAAATGGAATTACGCCAGTAATGGCAAATGGAAACCAGATACAGATATTATTAGATATGTATCATCACTACCAACTTCATTAAATCTGAAGAAGGAATTAATTAGCAAAATAATGACCGTCTACTTTTTATGTAATAAAGCACAAGTACTTTTCCTATCGAACACCATAATAATTTTAATATACGAACGAACAGAACGAACGAAGGAATGGGATGATAAAATTGAATCTGGCGGTTTTCCAAGTAAATCTAAAAACAAATTAATCTACGGGTAGTAGGCAATTTAGAATTTAGGCAAGATTTGATTTTTTATTTTAATATTATATTAAACGTTACTTATAAGTAGATTCTTATTTCAAATCCAAATTCAAACTTGCTATTCTATATTTAGTTTAGTATTCTATATTTATACACCATGGACTAGTGTGCGCTGATACACACTGAGTTTTTCCGGCATATATGCAATATATTAGCTTATTAAATGGTTTAACAAAGATAAAGATCATTACATTAAATTCATCCATTACAATAAAGGAACTTTGTAACTTAAAAATGTGACCCTTAATTAGCTATCTAGCATTAGGAAATAGTACTAATATTCATACTTTGTTATATAATTTTGTTGTTTAATCTCATTTTTATATTCTTTATGAAAAATACAGTGACTTACACCAGTGTAAATGTGTGAATAAAGCATAATTGCCTAGCATTCATGTCCACGCAATGCAATGTTCAGTTAACGTTGGAGTTTGTTATAGATTAGTAAAGTCGTAGCTCGTGGGTTATTATTCTGAAATATATTTTTAAAATACTGCCAACAGGGCACTGCAGCGTAAACAAGTCGACATGTATATGTCGAAATGTAAAATGTAACAAGTAACATGTATATTTCAGTTTTTCTTCTCGCCATGGAATTTACACCTCAAGCAGCTCCGATTATGTTTTGTAATTTTAAATGATTGCATGTCACAAAACGTGATTTTAATAAAGTTACAATTATTAATTTTGGTAGGCAGTGAAAAAAATCAAACCTTGTTATTCAAAAAATGTTCTGAAGGGTTTAAAAGAAATAAATTTTCTTTTAAATAAAAATTGCAATTTTTATCCATATTATTATGTAAATGACAATAATAATATTGCCCTTTTATTATTTTTACTCAATTTACTTAAAAAAGGGAATGCCACCAGGACCTGAGTCACCTACTTTGAGCTCGGGGCTCCTAATGTAGCATTAGCATTTCACGTTGTGCTTATTTACCTTTATAGTACTTTATTACTTTACACCGCTACCTATATGAAACAATTTTTTTCCAAAGCAAGTCAGTAGAAAGTAGAACTATTGCTCTCTGCAGTAGCCTAGTCTCCGAAGTCCATCAGTCTTCATTCCATTCCATATTTGAATTTAATGTGCAAGTGAATGCAACCGTTTATTTTAGAGATTTCCAAATTGATGTATATATGTTGTGCTTCCGCTGAGGAGACAATCGAATAACGTATGAGCTCCGTGTCTTATAATACCCAAGTAGTGTAGTACTTAATACTTATAATTTATAACTTTTGTGACCACGTTCTAATTTACTGAATCGTATTAATTTTTTATCTTTATTTTCAAATCACACGCACACGCCATTGATACATATTCATTATTCATATCACACTATAGTTTTGTTTTGATCTGGTAATAGAAAGAGCTAATTATTGTTATTTTCTGTTAATTTTGGCCTAGCCGTAATTACTTGCTATATATTATTATATAGCTGCCTCAAAACCAATGCCAACGAAATTCCGTACAAAAAGCTAAAAGTGAAGATTTTTAGAAAAATCTTAAACTTACAACTAAAGAAAGGCTTGAATACAAAAGTAAAATAAACGAATATGGAGGAGGAACCGAAAGTAGTCGACACTGGAGAGAAGAAGAAGAAGCATAAGGAACATCAACATAAACCAAAGAAGACTGAGGAGGAAGAAAACGCTGAGAAGAGACAGAGAAATATCGAAAAATTCAAAGCGCGAACCTCGAACAATGTTAGGCCGAACATATGCAAGAGCAGTGTAAGTCAAACTATACAAGTTTTTCATTCGTTTCAAGTACTACCTACTTAAATACTACACGTTTTATCACATTTCACGGCTTCTTGCCACCCTGTAAATATGTTTGAATGTAAGTGTACGGTATTAGTAAGGGTATATATATATATATGTATATATATAACTGCACTGGGTTATAGGTATATACCTGGAGAATCCGATAAGTGCTACATATGATGATGATATATGTATATATATATATAATAACCTATATTAGTAGACCCGTCTACTAGTCAAATTTCAACCTCCTAGACCCGTGTCCTATTATCGGGAACACGGTACGTTTTTTAAAAATCTCTTTTAAATTAGTTTATTCCTTAGATTTAATGTTAAGCCAATATTTACAGAGTTTTCTTGGCCCGGCTCCATGTCATTTAGAATGCTTATTCTGTTGCGTCAGATTGCGCCGCAGCCAAACAGCATCATTGGCCACAAAGATTGCCTACCTTTTTTTTCTTGGACTGGCTATCGTAGTCGCATGCTTCTTCGTGATCCCTTACCCCGAAAGTATTAATCTGGTAAAATACTAAGTATTTTATTTATGTCAAATGACAATATTATTTTCAGCAGTATATTGTGCGTATGCCTCCTTTTGTTTGCTTATTCACATATTACAACATATAACTTTATACTATTCTGAAGGACTAAAATAGTAGTTGCAAGTCGCTAAAAAATTGATTCGCCAATTTAGAACCTTGTTTCTGAACTTTTAATTTGTAGTATCCGCCATGCTTGACGCATCAATCTAATCCCATCGAATTTGGGGGATGGTGGGGTACTTGCAGAGGTCATGCTGGATACTTCATGGTATACAGGATATTTTTTGCTGCTATTTGTATTTTCGCAATCTTAGGATTGCTACTGCTCAGAGTTCAATCTACGGAGGACTGCTGTCGACCTGGACTTCATCAAGGATATTGGCTTTGGAAAATTATCATTTTTCTCATACTTTTATGTTTGTACATTTTCCTCATCACCTTGGACGGCAACGCCATATTTGATGAAGCTATTATGTTCATGGGACTGATATGCGCCTTCCTATTTGCCTTCCCAACATTAGTATTTATTTTAGACGTGTGCGAACTTATTGTTATCAAGTTCAAGAAACGTTGTAAATGTTGGTAAGGCGGCCAAATATTAATTAGTTTTCTTTTTCAGTAATAACTTGTCATAGAGGATCTACAACCACTTCTTTTTAATTGATTGGTTTAAAATAAGTGTAAAACTATTTTAAATTCAATTTTCAATTTAATTTGTTTTAATTTTTAATTTTCAAGCCAATCGGCAAGAACAGAGAACACATGGATGGTGCCGTATTGGGCCTTAACCTTTTTCGTCTACGTATTCGATTTTCTGTTCATAGGTACTCTCATTAAGAATTATACGTCAAGACAAACTGGATTAGACGAAGAACTGGGTATTTAGTCAAGTTTATCTTATCAAAATACCATATTACAATCGCGATATTCCTGAAAGCGATATTAGAGGTTATACTAACAATATTAAACTTCGTAAGGGTGATCACACCCAAACAGTGACCAGTAGCTGCCGTTCAAAAACTGCCCCTTTTCAAAATATTTGTCACTGATAGTGACATATATTTTTAGCTTATAGTCTTAACTACGTATACTTCGGCTTTCAGACTTTCAGCTCCATTCTTCAAAAACTATGGATTTGTAAAATCATGAAAGCTTTTAACGCTTTTTCATTCTTTCAAAATTCTAATCTTGGGGCTTTCACTTTTCTATTGAAATGTCTATTTAGCTAATTGACCACCTTAATGGTCCTTGGGGCATTGTGAGATTTTTTTGATTTTTTTCATACGGTGATATTATAAATAATGGTTATAAATACCTTGTACATTTTAGTTGAAGGTATTGAAAATATTTTTGTATACACGAAAGATTAAAAATTAGTGTACTAAATACCATAATATGCTCCATTACCCGTCGCTTTTGCTTTTGTAAAACGATACAGTAAAAAAAATAATTAACCCGATCATCTGCGTGGGAAGAGTATATAACTACACTAATAATGCAATAATTATGATGTCATGTCCTTTGAACGATATTTTATTCATGCTTCTCAGACCGGGTTTCGTCATGAACTATTTTTTAATTATAGGGCCTGTCCCTCCTGTGGTGAGCTAAACATTAATTACTGGAACTGGAACAGGAGAATTGTTTATATGTCAATCTCAATCATTTCTATTTGTACCATTTGTTTTTTCTTTCAACAAAATGTCCAGGTTGGGGTAATATGATATGTTCTTTTGTAAATTATAGAATTACGGTAGCGGCAATGGGTGTTCCATAAATATCATTCTTATTGTCTATTTGGGCGGTATTGGTTTTTTTGTAACGGCGGTCGCTGGTTTGCATTTTTTCCGAAAATGTCCAAAGTACCCGAACACAGGATTTCTTCAGTCAGGGGTCGTTTTTGGCCATACGATTGTGTCAGTTTATCTTGCCTTGGGAAACAGTTCCGGTAATTTACAATGGAAAGAACAGGAATTGAAATTATTATAATTTAAAATCTTAATAATAATAATCAAATATTGTAATGCCGTCTATCCCAAACCAAGTTTCATTACAAAATACTAACACTGGTCTAAATTATAAATATATTTTTGATAACTGCTTGTATAAGATGTGGAGTGTCGACTTGTGTGGTACCCTTGGGTGGCATCTTCGGACACTCAAGATGTGACCTTAACGGCAGAGGGCTTGATTTACTCCGTATTTGTTTTGCTAACACTGGGATATTTTACTTTGTTGCGTGGACCAATGGGGGCCACAGCTCCTCTCTCAATATTGTTTATGCATGTTCTCAGTCAGCTCAATGTCAGTGTGAAACATACACAAACTCAGACTGACAATATTACAGCTAAGAAGGCCAACTCAGCGATTGATGCCAAGGCTGCCAAGTCGGTAATAGTTTAACTAGATATAAGCTTAGTTTTCTATTTAGGGGTGATTCAAATTATTCCCCAAAATAAAATATCCAGGTTAGTAGACATTCGTTTACTTATTAATCAAATCTTTTATTTTGCGCCGAAAAATCAAGAATGAACAGACTGCGGACAAAACTACAGATGCGGACCAAGAGTCAGTTAGTTCATACTCCTCAGGATCTGATTTATCACAGAAATATGATCGTTATTTGGACGAGACGGAAGAAGTTGCATATTCTTGGACATTCTTTCACATATTTCTTATTCTGGGCTCATTCAGCATGATGCTGGGAATGACTAATTTCTTTCGGTAGGAACTGTAATGGGATGTCGTACAATGTAGTTTTGTGCTATTAAGCTATACATTATCTGAGTAGCCAAATTATAAATAAAATAGGTTAACGATTAATTTTCTTTGAACTAATTGGTAACTATTATTTTATATTTTTAGGCCTTTAGCTGATGGTCCCAATGTTTCCAATAACCCCGCGTTTTGGTTCAAATTTTTAATGTCTCCGTTTGGAGTGGCCTTATTCGTAGTCCCTCTGCTTATAGCCAATGTTTCACCCATTAGCCCTCAATCAAGCTTTACAGATTCCGCGCCGTTGGGACAAACTGATGAAGAATTGGGCATCCCTGCTGAGCCTGCAACTGAGACTGAGCCTATAGGGACAGGTGAGAAGACAGCCTCTTTTAATGATGCAGCAAGCTCGGAAGCAAGTAGTACAGAGCCAGATCCACCGCCACCACCACCACCACCGCCACCTGAACCCTTACCAGATGAAGAAGCCGCCGCGCCTAAAAAGCCAAAAAAAGTTAAAAAAGGTCCTAAATAACACACTAATTTAGGCTAGGGAGGTTCAGCAGTTTCGTAAAAAGGCCCCTTAAATATGCCTAAAACAGGACCTACCATATATCATTTAATAATGCGAAGAACTGAAATAACACACGGATCCTCAAATATTTGCAGACGTATAATAACACAGCCCATCAAATTTATTTTATTTTTTATCAAATATTTTAGGAGTACTAATTCTTAAAATATGTTTAATGCACGAGTCTGTCTTAGCAAGCGGATCTGACAGGTCGCTATTTGAATAATACAAAGGGTGTACTATTATAGGATATACGGTATTTTAGAAACCTCGAAGAAGCACTCAGAAGCAGAAGCAGGTAGGTAGGCTGATATTTACCAGCCAGCTGATTAATTTTATTTTTAGGCTCGTCAGAACTCAAAGTAAACCCTAATCAGATGTCTTAATCAAGAGCAAAAGCAAGTCTTTACAGTTTACACTTATACCCATTTTTCCTACCCCACAAATTAAAATTTTCTGTTAAGAATAGCATTGTAGTATTATTGCAAGAATTAATATATTATGACAGAAGTGAAATTGAAAAATAGACCGAACAAGGCTGATAAAATTAAACGTAGGCTAAAATAGGCAGGCTCAGGCTAGACTATCCTTGAATAAGGTAGGTAGGCTAATGAAGGCCGCCGAAAAATAATACAAAGAAAAATAAATATAAGAATTAAGGCTGCGCATGGCTATACGCTATTTCTTAATTTCTTTGGAGGCCATTTTATCAACCATAGTAACAGCCAATGTCCACACCCTTGGACATGGACCAAGTTCAGAATAACGGATAACCTGACCGACAGAAGTTTGGTGTCAAGAGGGGCGGAGGTTGAGGTGTTGGAGGCAAGGAATGGAAACGCCGCAAATTCATACCTAATTGAATCTTCCATGTGTTGCATGTACCAAAAATCAAGGTACCCAACTCAACCTGAACGTATCCTCACCCTGCGCGAACGTATTAACTATGAACTACTTAGTACACATTATTTGTGACATGTTTCGCGTATGTACCTTGCGTAGTTAATCTCATCAATAAAAAAAGAGAAGAGGAATAAATAGAAAAGAACCCTGAAGAAACAATAACCACAAGTCTGTATAATGTAGAATTTTTGCATATGCAGGTACACAATATCTAGCTTGTGCAATACTTGTACTATAAGAGAGCGAACGTAAAAGTTTTATTTACACTGGTACACAATTGTACTTGCCAAAAAGACAGTAACAAAAATAAATTGTTTTAGAAAAAGCATTTACGTAATCAAAATGTAGTCAAATGGACAAAGAGTCAAAAAATGTTTTTGAGGGAGTGATAGTATAGAGGTGATGATGTGCAATCCGATTTGATCCTCGGACAGCCGCCAAAATATTTTTTTTTACCATGGAAAGCGGTATTACAAATTTTGTCCTTAAGTCTTCAAAAAACTGATCGTGAGTAATTGTACCCCTAGCGCCTACAAGAAGACCAATGACTTCGATTTTATCCAATCCATACTGCATCTTAAAATATGGAATACACGGATTGTATATTGTCATCTTCTCCAGATCAACTTCTTTTGCTTGGACTTCATGTTTTTCCAACCGCACTGTAGGGTCTAGAATTTAGCCAACTTTAGATGGTTCGTAATAACCTATGATATCATCACGCTGACGAAGTGAATCTTTCAATTCGCACATTAGATCAGTAGCCACGTTGCGGCAATTGATATACATGAACCGCTTGTTATTATATATTTTGAGTATCTTATTATGTGCGTGCCACAGCAGTATCGATTATCAGTAATGTTGATGAAGTACAACAAGAAGAACTTTACTTGAAATTTTCTCTCGCCATGGTATCCGAAAAAGCATCTATAAAATTTGGCACTACTGATGCACTATTATTGCGCTTCAAATAACATTTAGTTGGTATTGCATTACATTGAAATTATTTTTAAAAGTTTATTTTTTTAAATCAAATACTGTTGTTATCTTAAATTTAAAAAATTGCGATATGCGCTAGTGCGTAGCGTGGCATATTGTTTATTGTACCTAGAAGGTACGTGTCGTTTTTTAAAAATCGATTCGGATTAAAAATCCGGTTAGGTTCCGGTACGTTTCGGACTTTTGTACTTGTTTGATGTTTTGCTATGCAAAACTTGAATTTCTCTATGTCCCTACCATGAAGTTTGCCATGTGTATCTCTGATCATTGCATTATCAGAATAATACTACAAAATAAGACAAGTTAAGTTTCAAAATGTGAGCAATTACTCCAAAGTTTGAAATTGGAAACATGGAAAGAGTAGGAGCCACAACATCTGAAAACCAGCAACAGCAGGAAATAAATCAGCATCAACCCGCGGGTACTGCTTTTCCTCGTACTGAACATCCCGACGCAATGGAGGGTAAAGATAAGGGAGATACAACATCGGGATCGCAACGATGGCGAGTTGTCACTTTTAAAAATAGTGCTACTAGATTAAAATGTTGCACAAGATTTTGGCGTTTCATCTATTATCACGGTGTAAGTAATGCTCCAGGGAAATGCACTACCAATATCAAGACATTAATTGTGTACATTGCTGTTTCATATTCATAAAAAGTTGATTTAAGAGTATCGAGTATCATCATAAAATCATAAAATTAATGTATTGTCTTATCCTATACCAGAGTATAATTGGACCAGCTCCCTGTTCATTCCTATTTCTTTGTTCTTGCTCGTCATCTTGCTCAGAAAAATCGTTAGGGCCATTAAAAAAGTCATCGTCTGCGACCAGGTTGATGTACGTTATGTTCTTGGGAGTCGTGACATTGTTTGCAACTTTTTTTATAATCGTATATCCTCAAAGTGAAAACCACAGAGGGGTAGCCGGGGTTAGTGTCGTAAAACCAAAATTCATTAAGACAAATAAATATAGTAGATCGTCAAATTTTAGCACTGCCTTCCTTTCAGACAGGAACATTTTCGATGTCAAATTATTTTAGTCTTTTAGTTTTTTAATAATAATACTATAGATACCTCAACTATAAGTCAAGTTAGTCAAGTGTCAAATATGAAGTTTCAAGGGGGGCAAGGTAGTCTCATGTGCCAATGGACGGCAACGAGATAGGGGTTTTCAAGGATCGAGTCCACATGCTTGCATGTTGTACAGTGAGATATCCTAATACCTTGCTCTCACGGTGTGGCACCCTACTCTCTTCTCTCCTAGATAATACAGATCAGTTATCAACAATAAACCTAATCAATAATCACTTCACTAGTATAAACTCAACATATTCTCCCGTTAACCTTTTCTATCTATGCCCTGTTGAAGAAAAATTCTCTGTACTTCAAGTCAATTCTTTTGAAATCTTATATGAAATCAATAAACTCGACACAAGGAAAAAAAATTCACCCAGAGCACCTCCACCACATCTAATCAAGGAATTTGACGTTATGATAATCGAAGCGTTGGTTCATATTTTTAACTTGTCCTTTAAAACATATACAGTTCCTAAAATGTGGAAAATTGGGTTTATTACCCCTATTCCGAAGTCCAATGACATTGAGTCTCTTAGCGATCTACGTCCAATCACACAGACTGACATTTTTTCAAAAATTTTAGAAAATCTCATGTACAAAAGAATCTTAAAACAAGTTGAACTCAAAATCAACATCGACCAATTCGGATCCATCAGGGGTTCGTCAACTTCCTTCTACCTAACCAAACTCACTGACTTCATACTGAAATCTTTGGACCAACCCAATCACTACGTAATTCTTGTTCTCCTAGACTTACGTAAAGCTTTTGACCTGGTAGATCATAATATAATTATAGCAACTTTGATTGACCTAAATGTCAATCCCCATGACATTATGTGGATAATTGGTTTCCTCAGGGACCGGTCCCAATGTGTCAAAGGTAACGACATCCTCTCAGATCTCCTTCCAATCAGTAACGGCACGCCCCAGGGAACCAAGATGGCCCCCCTGCTTTTCGTCCTCTTAATCAATGTTCTACTTTCAAAAATAACGGAATTTTGTAATCATTCCCCGAATAGCCACTGTAACTGCGCTTTCGTTGATGACCTTGGCTTAGCCGAAAGGGTGAAGTACGGTGATCAACCTAAAATGCAAGAACTTCTCAACAAAATTCATGAAGCTACCACCAAATTAAAAATGGAAATTAACCCGATTAAAAGTGCAGTTCTCATAATTGATTTTAGCCGAAACAATAGATTTAGTCACATTGATCTTCAAATAAACAATGTTGTAATCCCCAAAGTTGAATCTGCAAAATTATTAGGGGTCCTAATAAACAACAAAATCAAATGGAGCCCCCACGTTAATCATGTACTGAAAAAAGCAAACAAAAAAATCTTTATGTTAACCAAGTTAAGACAGTTTGGTTTCAGTAACTTAGAACTTTTAAGTGTTTATAAAACATATGTCCGATCACAAATTGAATACGCCCTACCTGTGTGGGGTTACAATCTCACTAAATCTGATACTGACAAACTGACTAAAATTGAAATGCGTTGTCTATCAATCATCAGTAAAATCAAAATATGTAAAAGTAACTACCTAGTTACTCTAAAAAATCTAAAAATTAAACCAATACTAACTAGAATATCTCACCTAGGAATCAAACTTGGCAAATCTCTGTACCAGAACCCTAGATTTAGAAACATAATTAACCCATGTATAAAATTACATAATAATACTAGATCTGTCAATTATTTTAGAACGATATTATGTAAGCGCAAAAGATATTTTAATTCCGTTATTCCTCAATTAATTCGCGAGCTGAATCAACTTCAACCTTCAGAAATCTCAAAACTTAATCTAGCTTATGACAAATTGTCCAAAAGTATGGAATCAACCAGTTGTAATCTAACTACCGTAGGATAAAAATGTCTGCTATCTTTGTTACCCTCTACCGATTGTTATCTCTTTGTACTTAACTCTCATATGGTGTCTGTATCATGTATGCCTTGATGACAATAAATTATTATTATTATTATTATTATTACTGTGTGGTCTCGTGCTGTGGATGGGGGTGGAGGGAGGGAGGCGATGGGGGGGCGTGTGATCGATGGAGGGAAGTTGGGGAGTGGGGGCAGCTGTGGGTGAACGATCAGCGGACATAATCTGCTGATTCTCCCCACCGCTTTGTGCTCCCGGGGCTGTGCCCTCTGCTCTCACTCTCTCTCCTTCGTCCACTGATCACATGCGTTCACACTCGCCACCTAACCTGACGCTATCATCCACCATTGCACGACCAAGACCCTCGTCATAAGGACTGCCACATCATATAGGAATGGTTAACTGGTTCACAGCTCTAAAAACTCTGCCTATTGGTACTGACAGTGTTGATAGATGTCTGTTGTCTCAGAAGCCTTATAAATGGTAACATATATCTGGTTGGCGCCAGTATAATCCCGCACTATAAAGAGTTCGTAAGTAAGTATACAATATCTCAGGCATGTCAAGCATAAAGACAAATACGGTTGAAATTACTCAAGAACATTCTCTACTCATGAGATGTTCGCGGTAAAAAATAGAACAACCAATAGTAACTGTGCTGTGTATGGGTAATACCCGAAACGCAATAGTACTACACTACTACTACTACTACAAATATGAAGTTTCACATGACCCCCAGCAGGGGTTATTGAGGTGTGAAAGTACAGCCCACCAGCAACATCCAAAAATATGTACTTATTTGAACAAAACTTTTTATTTGGATAGACAACATAAAATTGTACGACTTTTTTTGAAATGTCGAAGAAAATAAAGTCACTTTTCAAAACTTCGAAGTTTGAGTTTTGGCCTCAAATTTTGTCAAAATACCGTCACCAAATGAACATGAATATGAATATTTTAAAAAAACGTTTAACTCTACCTTTTTTGATTTGAGCGCTCTTCTCGCGATCAAAATTTTAGTCGTACGCATAAAGGCATAGTAAATTTGATCCCAATTTTGGGGCTCTCCATTCAATCTCTAAACATTAGGAATTAAGACAGCTAAATCAATTATTCACTAATCTAGGTTTGAAATTTCAGCTCAAGCCTTGTGTGAAATCTGATGGAAGTTTTTATGAAATTGAAGGATTTTATAGAGACTGCCGTGGTCATGCTGGCTACTTTATTGTTTACCGGATCTTCCTTGCAATAAATATAATGCATGTATTTCTCGTATTTTGCACAATCGGCGTTAAAACTTCAAAAGAAACATGTCGACCAGGGCTCCATCAAGGGTTTTGGTTGTATAAGATTCTAATTTTTTTTGCACTGACGATGGTTACTCTTTTGTTTATAAGTTTAAAGTACAACGCGCTCTTTGATAATACCATGATGATAATAGGACTGCTGGCCACGGTTTTATTTTCAATACCGCAGCTTATTCTTCTCTTGGACATGGTTGAAATCCTCATCATAAAAATAAACACCTCAATTACAACACCGTGGAGGTAAGTTAGACCTGTATAAAATTATTAAAAGTATTATACCGTATTTAAAAGAAAGCGCAGGGCTGGCTGTCAGTCCAAAAAATTTAGCTGGTCTATTCGGTGAAATACGGTAGTAAAAAATTACTCATGCAGCAACCAATTTTATTGCAAAAATTATTTTAACACTTTGTGGCTCGGATTTTAGGGCAAAAGCTTTATGTTGGACAATTACTGGTTTTGTATACATCGTCGATTTGTGTGTACTAGCTCACTTGGGTGTGAATTACACCCACAGGTTCACCGGCACGTTTGATGAAACTGAAATTGGTAAATATTTTAGTGGTATATACTTTTACTCTAACACGTAGTAACACTGTTATTGCTAGGCGCGTATGCATTACATGATTTTATACAAATTAATAGTAAAGTAATAGTTCTGCTGTTCCCAATTCATAAAGACAGAAACTTTGTAAAAATTAGTACAATAATATAACTGAATTTTTTTATATTGTAGCTCCTCCTGTGGTAAGTTTCTTTTATCACTATGAATGTAATCCAGCCTTAACTTACTTTAATCTTTTATTTCTTATTACGTGCGCTTGTGTATTTTCACTTACAACTTATGGCTCAACGGCTCAACCTGAAAGTTGTGAGGCTCCACGTCCCACGTGAAATTTTTTCTACTACCGTTCGTATATCATTATTACTGATGTTGAATGTTAAATGCGAACACATTTACTTTTAATTTCTTACGTCAATCACAGCGGTACGGTTCTGGTGACTTCTGTGAAACCAATCGATATCTACTAGTTTACTGCTGCATGGTTGGGATAATTGTGACAGTGGCCATGATTTTTCAAAGTTTATCAAATATTAAGACTTACCCCAACTTGGGACTAATGCAGTCAGCATTTGTGTTTGGTTTCTCAGTATCCTACGTTTACAGTGCATTGGGGAATAGCGTAGGTAAATTGGACTGGCACATTGAGTACCGTAAATGACCGAATAACCGCCGCGCCGGGTCTCAAATAAGCGCCGGGTTATGAATAACTAGGCATATTAAAAGTATTATAGAACATGTTTCAAATATCTGAATGAAAGTATAGGCACAGGATCATTCAAAAATTGTGGACTTATTGTTAGATATAATTTTATATGAAATAATTATCATTTTTATTGCAAACTTTAGTTAAACAAACGCTGCGGGCTCAAATAAGCGCCGGGCTGTCATTCTAGAAAACTGTTTAAGCCCCGGCCCGGGCGCTTATTCGGTCATTTACTGTATATACCCCAAAAAGTAATAATATTCATCAATGCTAAAACTTATAAAAATCATTTCACTGCATTTTGTTGTATGCATTTTGCTTTTTTGCATGGCTTGTAGTTACAGAAAAATGCTATTATTATTAGTATAAAGTTTTGAATTCAGATCTTGAATGCAGAATCGTGTCATTTCCTTTTGAATACAACGTGAATAGTCAAGATGAGCCGTTTACAGCGGAGGGTTTGATGCATGCTGTATTCGTTTGGATAGCCATAATTTATTTTTCTCTCGGAAATCCGCCAGTATCGAAAACAACAGCCCCATTGTCTACCGCTGCCGTAATAATTTTTTGTAAAAACAGAATTAAACACAAAATTAACGAGCCTAGCGATGGTTTCCCCCTGACTTACACCGAATCTCAATTGAATGCCTCGGAGGAAAAGAAAATGTTTCTAATACTAAAGGACGAAGTTCATCATCTTCAGTACTCATGGCCTCTATTCCACGTTTTTCTATCCTTGGGTTCATTGAGTCTTATGATGGGAATGACAAATTTCATGCAGTATGTACCTTGCTCGTTTTCACATTTTGTTTTTTTTTTACACTTGCACATAATTTGCGATGATATGCTGTATCTTTTGTCTAATGGAAGAAACAAAGCTTACTTAAAAAACGTTCCTTAGACTTCATCAAAAACTATATGGTCGACCCCAAAGATGCAACGTTAATAATTTGATTTTTAATTAGTTGATTTTCCTTAAATCACAGTCCCAGAGCTGACGGCCCAAACACATCCAATCATGCAGCATTTTTATGCAAGCTCGTTATCTCAGCTATGATTTTTCTCGGATTCCTTATCCCAGTGGTCACGTCATGGGTGAAACACTGTATTAGTGTCCAAGAAGCTCCAAAACGGAATGAAAACATACTCACATGTGACTCCAGGAATGAAATCGGGCCTGCGGATGATGGAGACCTGAACGTAATCCTGAGTCATCGTCTAAGTAGTGACATTGATGGGAGCGAGACTAACTCTCGAGAAATTTTGAACATAAAAAGCTCCACTATCGTTGAAAGAAACAAATCTCTAGAAATAGAAACAACAACTGACAGTTCAAAAAGTAGTATTAGTCGACAACATGTATCTGCTGTAAATATTGTATAAGATGTGTAACCCTGGACCTCGGTCCCGGTCCCAGGTACAGAAGCTTTCTGTAATAAACAATAAAACACATGAAATCCACAAAAATGTGGTCCATCCATGTCAGCCTACGAGGATTCGATAACTTATTTATACATAGTAATAAATACTCAAAATGATGAAAACTATCAACTGACAGCAATACTCATACTGAGAATTTCGTAATGTAATAAATATTATGTAATGATTGATGATTAAGTGTAAATAAGATGAATGTTCTGGGCATTCCGTTAAAGTCGAAAATATTTTCGAAATGTCAGTTGAAATGTAAGCGATAAAAGACGACGACTACACGATAAGGAAAAGGAAATAAACACTGGCAGACTTTGATTACTTGGAAAAGAGATGAAAATGACTGAAGGACTGATGAAGCACGGATGGATGGTTCCTTCGTGACATCTATGATGAGGAGAGGGACATTGACTGCAGAGCGTATGAAGTTATGAAAAGCAAAAGCAGGTGAGTGGAGTAGCGGACTGATCGTGCAGACTCAACTGTAGAACTGAAGGTAATCCTTGACTGGTGAAAAGACTGAAAGTTAAGCTCTTCTGCAGTTAAGTTTGGAAGAAATAAAAGTATTGTATCTTGGACCAGAATGATGTGCATTATTCCAACAACAAAAGTGAGAGTGAATAGTTGCTCCTCTCCTCACGTCCATCAGTCACTCACATTTTTATTTTCTTCTCAGTTTTCTCAAAATTATCACTTGTGATTCGTCTTTCAAATCCTAATGGCTTCTCCGTCGGTAAGTTTCAAATCTTTTAGACTCTACTAAAAATTTCTATCAAATATTATATTTCTATATTCCAAATACCCGAGTCATCCCGCATAAAATATATATATAGTACAACAAGATCATACTCAAGTCATCCCTTATTCTATGTCTATATCTCCCTAAACCCCGGGGTTTTTAATTGCTCACATGTTGAATGTCAATCCTTTCATTCCAAACAAGTTTTTTTTTAGTGCAGTGTAAATAATATATAGTGTTATAGACAGACTTCATACATTGTAATTTCCTGATGTTATTTGATCTGTGTTTATACGATGTACGAGTGTGATTATTCGTATGTGGACTGAAAGAGTGAATTTTAATTTAAAATGTCAGCAATTATAAAACCATATATTTAACTCATAACCTATCTGGTTTGTGCAGTTGTTCGATTGTTTATTTATTTATTATTATATTTATTTATACACTGTCTATAGAGGACTGCGTAATTTTTTATTTGGAAATCCTATCCCTCGAATTATTAATTGAGGACGGAGTATATAATTACTACAATACGGATATGTTGTGTAATAAAAGTATCATATATCATCATCATCATCAGCATCCCCTCGCTTGCATACTGGATGATGATAAGCGTCACAGACACAAGTTCTGAACTACTACACTATTTTATCAAGTGTTATAGTGGACGGTCTATTTCATTTGAATGTTATTGCATCAATTAATTTTCGTTTAGTGACGCATAATATGCTAATTACATAGATAAATGTTAGCTGTTTAATGAATGGATTTTATTATTATTGGAAATGACAATTTTATCTGTGTAATTGGCGGAAGGAAAACGGCGTTGTTACTGAGTGTTATATATCCTCTTACTATTGTCGCTAATTGCGGTAACTGTTGTGGTCAGAAAATGTTATAAGGTCATTCTTGATGTCTTCTGATGAAATTCAGTTATTATCTTTACGGTAGTTTACAAAGATGTTATTTTATGGATTTCAGTATGAATCAAACATTATTTATTTTACATTCTGTGATATATTATAGCAGTAGCGGCATTTTATTATAGTGAAAGAAAAAAACGGCTGAAGAGAGGTTAAACATTTCTTATTTGTATAAGAATACACATGCATGACGCGTACTTAATTTTTTCGGAATTAAAACGGGAAATCTATATGTATATATATGTACATGTATAGGTACTAGGCACATATGTAACTACACCTTTTTCTCAGGTAGACTGCCAGTTCATTCAAGTTGTATTCATTTTTAGCAAACATGTTTCATGAGAGGACGAGACATAACGAGTGAGCTTTCTTAATTTCATCAAATCAAGCCATATGATTCTTTATTCCTCTATAAAGAAGCATTGCATGTGTTACAATATGTATTCTGAAATCGTTCGAGTATGTATACAAGAGTTACTCTTTTAATTGTATTATTTTTAAAAAACCGCAAGAGCCGCATTGGAGAAGTCAATGTTATGTTTATTTTGGTATTGAATAGTGCACTCTGTGCCTTTTTCTGTTGTCTTTAATTTGTGATTGTTGCCATTCATTTAATGCTGTGACGAGGAGACTCAAAATCAGTGAATAAGCACAAACAGCAGCTCATGCAAAGAACCGCAAACTTGGTGGTATTTTATTTTTATTTGTGCGTGCGGAGGGTGAAGCTATGCGTTGAATCACATATGTGGTGCCTGTACGATGTAAATACCTGTACCTACATAGCTCCATATATTCTGAAGACTCAGCAGACTCTTCCCATAACTTTTAATATCTCTTTTATTGTGAAGTGTTTGATTGATCGAAATTATACAGTCTGTTAGCTGCAGATTGATGAGTCGTTTTCATTCTACTCATTTGCATAACTACATTTATGATCCACGCCCGGTCAAGGTTTCAGTACACAACAGTTGTGACTTGTGATAACACTAAAAATATAGACTCGGTGCTTCTATATAGCAAGCTGTTGCTTGTTGCTTCTGTGCTGTGTAAAGACTGATAATGAAATTACACGGCATAGCATAGAAGGTACATACAACAAGTCAATGAGAATGCTTGTAAGGTGTGTGTACACACACACCACATTTCAATCTGAATAGTGATACAGATATACATTATTTAATTACGGCAGCCATCGCTCCATATGTATATGGGTATTAAGATTTGTCCGTGTGTACGTGTCTAAAAATTCTTGATCTTAAAGCTTAATTTTATTAGGATCTTTCGTGTGTGTGTACTAAACTATGTAAAATTATCATTACAATAATTACTAAGGAATAATAATGATGTGGACGTGATGGATTAGGTTAACATATTTATTTCCATCCAATTCCAAAGACTGTGCTTCAGTAATAATGAGAGGTATTGCACGTGAGTAGCGATTGCGATGGCGTAAGTAAGTATACTATAGACATGGATGAATCAGGCATGTAGGTAGGTAGGTAGGTAGTTTTGAGATAAAAGCGCAGAGAGTAAAGTTGAAAAAAAAAAGAGAAAATATGAATTTATCTTTTGTGGCTAGAATTGACGAGAACGAGAACGACCCTATCAGTTTCAGTTTACAGATACCTATTTAAATGTTAAACATCGATACCTTTACCTACATATATAAACTAATCTAATTTATTTATGTTCCATTTCAATGATTTCCTTCATTTCATTTCTATATTATGTGTACTACTCAAACTCAAAATCAGCCTTCAGATATCAAAATCAAACCATCATGCAAGTATTTATAAAACATATTGTACTAGTAAGTATCTATGTATATTTCTTTACAGAGTTAGAAATTTTTTAATACGATTTCACTCAGAGGACTCCCATTGATTTATGTGGTTTAATAATAGGTAAATATTTGCATATAAATATGAATATACTATTTTAGTAGGTGAATATCAGTGGGTTGTAAGTTTAAACAATTCGGATCTCAGGACGATACGATACGTGATATTACGTACAGTTCAAATTCGTATAGGACATACATAATTGTTGCCCTAAATCTGTTCTATCGTTAAGTAATTATCTTTTAAAGTAACATTCTCGCCGTCGCGTCACCAGGCTGTTCACTTTTCATTCTAGTCTTGTGACAGTCCCCGTGACTATATATACATACTCATGAATTGAAGATAAAAGCTATTTCATCTTTATTTAATATTCGTGTGCATTTTTTGATTGCGTGTTTATAATTTTATTATTGAAATTAACAAAATATTATTAATTATTATGCTCGAGAGGTATGAGAACACTAATTTGTGAAGTAGTTACCAAATTACAAATTATAATAATTCGCTGCAATTAAAATGACGATGGCGAGTGGCGATTTGGAATTTTTGAATAAGAAGCCTAATAATAAATTCGAGGCATGTACTATTGTTGGCTCCCGAATTGTTAAGCTAAAGGTTATGGCCACGTGGTGTCGGGGTGTATGTGGTTACGAAGTTTGCGTAACAAACATACTCCAATGTATGTCCATGACTGTTGAGTCCTTTTCAGCAACTAAACGCCAAAACTAGTTGGTTATACAACGTTGTTCCAGCCCACAAAAACGCGTTTTGTAATGAAATGTCAGCAAGCCATGATATACACTTACCTATATTACTTATACAAGCACTCGTAAAAGCCTTGCTGGAAGACATAATATGTACTGGATTGGTCAAACAGGTTTCTATCATCGCATCTTAAGGAACAATCATGTTATGAAACAGTGGTGGTAGAATGTAGTGGGTAGGTGCATACTAATACAACTGGTCTGATTACGTAAAGCACTTTACGTGTCGCTCTGTTGTCTGTCAGAAAATTATGTTAGATTTTCAGCTCAATCTTATCCTCATCTGCTTTTTTATGAAAACGAACTTATGTTACTTATATTATGTGGTGTGTTATGAAAGTTTCTGAAATAATATTTATTAAAGAACACCGCCTCTGTATTCAATGATGTTACTAACATAGTATGAAAAATGAGTTGTAAATTCTGGAAAGAAGAAACTTAATTGTTTAAGCACATATAATAAATTTTTATTAAATTGTTCGATGATGTCAGCGCCCAGCGCCTTCCCCTTGATTCTTGGCGTTAATAGTATGTGAATGATTTGCTTTATGTCTTTTTAACTTATTTTTCGGCACATTCGTGCACGGTGGTGATGGTTTTGTTGACCATTTGGTTCATGTGTGGCCGTGTACACACTGCGTGTTTTTGGATATTCTACTCTTAGGTAAATGATTGGGGGGTGGGGGCTAAACAACTTACAGAATGGAATGTAGTTATAACAATTATTAACTAACCCGTTTTTAATAGTTAAACCCAAATGCATTATAATTGTTAACTTGCATTGACATTGATAAATTGTATTTGATTAGTAAACCATTTTTTAGCATTAACTGTAGTGACGACGATGAACAGCAAGACTGAAGCTATGTAGTATAGGCATTTCATAAATTTCACGCTATTGTAGTTGTGGAAGCACTGAACACAGTATCCCAATAAATCGTATCCTATGCGTATAGTTTTATGGACAGAAAAACTACAGGAAAAGAAATGACTCAGTTAGTTTGCGATGGTGTCATCTCATCATAGAAATGAGTATTCACATACGAAGCCAAAGAAATATTAGTGGCTAGCTGTATGTTTTTGACAACAGACTAATCATGAGGCTGATCTCTGGATTTTTTATTATATCTGAATCTAATCTTTTCACGAGTTCATAGGGGTTTAATTTTGGACAATAATATGATAAGATGGATCTGTTATGAATGAGTCAGTCCTTATCTTGGCTGTGTGAGCGACTTAAGAAAGATCATTTTGTATTGTTTCGGTAATTTCATATATGTGCATTATTATTTATTGATGAGGTACTCTATCAAAGCCCCGTACTCACTGTCCTTACTGTAAGTAAAACCGTGCTTTTCCTGCCGGAATAAATACATACCTAGTAGATACTTTATACCCTTCAAAATTGAGTTAGAAAGTTTCTGATTGTGATCCTCCTAAGTAAGCCTTCTTATATGATATATGCTCAGGATCTGAGTACGAACCTATAAGAGTCCATACAGTATAATATACATTACTCACCCTTAAGATCTCTTGTTGATATGAGTGATACTTACTTGCTTTGAAATTCTCAACAGTTGCCGTTGGTGCGTGATTGAAAGATACTGAAATTATATTTATTACCTCCAGTCATACACATAATATACATAATTATAAAATATTATAACAGTATAAAACCGATTCGAATATATGTATAATTATATATACGTCAACTTTGGTCTTTGCTTGAATTTAAAATATCCGTTAAGTTAGACAATACATTTTGAATTTTATTTTTATGTCCAATCTCATAATATTATATGAAACTGTATAAGAATTCAATTATGTAATTATGTGAAAAGAGACAGAAATCAGTTCATCTCGGAATCACGCTTTGTGCTCAATATCTCCTGTCAATGTTTATTATTTATCTGTACTATTCAAGTAGATCCTATTACAAATCGAAATATTTGGAAACTACACCCATTGTTGTTGAAAAATAAGTTATAGGCGGAATTTTGTAGATATTTATAATTTTTCCAATCTGTAGTCATCTAACTATATATAAGGAAGTGAGTTATTGTTTCTACAAAATGAACTTTTACCTATTCATTTACAAAATATATAGGAAATAGGGGAAATTATTCATATGTCTTCCTTTTGTTTTGAATGTCTGCGGGTGGTTGAGGACAGTGTGGAGTGATTATTGATCGTTTCGAGTGGTTGAACTATAACTAATTTGTTGGAGATAATTATATATTCTCTTTGTCTTCATGCCATGTGCAGTGCAGGAGTTGCTTATTTTCCCAAATGTACTGACTAATAATCTGGCGCTGCATGTTGTGGATTGTTATAGGGATTTTAACTTTTCTATATTCTGGATGTATGTACTGCTTTCTTTTTTTATTAAAGATAAAAACCTACATCATTAGTATTTATGAAGCAGCATCTTAGACACAGATAATATCAATAGCACAATAATATTCTACATGGATTTCAAATTGCTGCACTGTATTAAAATAAATACAGCGAGAAGTCATTCATACTACGTGCTTTTTCATTTTTGCTTACATTATGTTGCTGTTGCCTTTGTCTTTCATTTAGATCATTCAAGGTAAGCAGTCCAACCTTATGCAGGATGCCGGCAATATTTTTGTATTTTCACCTTGAGTATAGCGACAGTGAAAAGTAAATTATGTAAAACAAAATGTAATTTCATTTAATATCATTTTTTTCCTGATTGATTGCTGTTAAAATGCAGTTGGAAATGGCTTTGCACTTTGATATGTGATGTGTTGTAAGACACAGTATTAATATGTAATTATGTATCTGTATTATTGTATCAGCACAGACGTTTATTTTCTTTTTCGGAGTCTCCAGGGTTGGAGGAGCAGTTACACCGGGCTCATTAATTTGTTTCCTGGGTTATTTACAGCACCTATTTATTTACCTATGTATTTGGTAATAGCCTACTGGTGTGTATAGGCACGTAGCATAATAGAATAAAATTCATTTCCTTATCATACGATCATAAATCTTGCTTTGCTCCATTAAAGTTTTTCTTTCTTTTTTTCTGCTCCTAAAGTGGTACGATGGGGTTTGCACTTACTTAATTTTTTATATTCCTTGTGTTATGAATGATAATTTTTGAGTATGTTACGATTACGATAGGGAAGGTTTGCGCAATGACCTTTCAGGTGATTTGATCTCGTTTTGACTTTTAACATTGGGATTTGATCAGCAAATATTTCAGTTTGACACGCTTATTGTAATTGAATGATATTAATATTTTTTTTCGTGTTGAAATTGAAGCAGAATAAATTTATTTGAATTAATAATAATTTGCTATTAGTCCTCAAGCAGTCCATTATAACTACACCGTACATTTCGTATGTGTTTAACTATGTTTATTCAGGTAGAATAATATGTAAGTATCTGTGTACTATGTAGACAGTTGTACTTGCAGAGAGTAATAAGGCGTGCTGACAACGCGATAATACAGTAATGAAAATGTATGAGACATGACTTAGCATTTTATTACTAGTAATTTGTTGTTGTTGTAGGTCATTATTTATTGACTATATTGTTTATTTATGTTTCTTCTTATTGAATAGAATTTAGGAAGTTGTAGAATTCTCTTTACGCTACGTGTAAAATGACATTATGTATGTATGTATGTATGTTAGAAGTATCGTACTTACAGGCTATAAGCCAATGTACACTTCGAAACAATTTACTTTTACCGCTTTACTCTTCAGGGGTACACTATACAGACAAGTCTGAGTGTACCCTTTGAGTTTTTGCGGTGTAAATTATACTTAACTTACTTGGGAAGTTGTAAAATGACATTACAATTACTATAAAAATCTTATACTTATACATACACTATAGTAAATAATTATTTTTAGAGTGGTCCATGTTCACAGTACAGTTTATTCCACTCATATTATCTAAGCATGGTTCAGATTTTTATTTATATTCTGAGCCTTTCTATTGTATTATATGCGTCCGTACATGAAACGCCTAAATATTTTAGTATACACCAAGATTGCATTGGTGCTGGCTTTTATTTGGATTGAATCGAATTTTCTATTACATAATATATGAGTATTTTTGTATTTAATGTAAATTACGCAATTAGAGATTAAACACTCGCTTGTTAGTTGCCACGTTTGAAAAATTAAATATTTTGAGCATAAATACACTGTAAATCCTACTTATCGTCAATTTCGCTTTCAGAACAAAATCATGACACCCTGCAATGCTACAGTCGGATTATTCCTATGCTATTTTTAAAATTAATGTCACGATAATAAGTTTTCTTATTTCCTTTTGTCTTTATAGATAAATATTAAAACTAAATAATAAGTAATAGTAGCAGAATGAGTAGGGAGGGATTTTTTGGTTATTAAAGTCGTCATATAACATATTACGCAAACTATGTAGGCAGATTGGTTATACAATACCAATCTTGTAGCTTTCAAATATATTTGAAGGTGAATGGGAATACCTACGTCACGGGTTTTTAAAATGGCAAATCATTGTGCAAGATTAAGTCTTATACCTTGTTATGAAATTGCATGAATCATAAGAGTAGTAATTGCAAATTGTGTACTAACTATATTATGGACACCTGCCGAAAAGGAAATTCTTAAATTCGTAGTGTGATTATATACTCAATAAGTTTACAGCTGTTTTAATCTAACATCTACACTTCTTCTATCATGTGGAGTTAAACGGTTTTAATAACGTTAAGTGCAAATTAAGTAATTACACTTAACACAAAGTGTAATAATACAGGGGAAATTTTACGATTGCTATAACTACCGCAGTAAAATGCACTTTATTACTATAGCACCTTTGCATCCTTCAGGGGAAGATCGACAATACGGCAATAGTCTCTGTGTACGAAAACTATTCTTTGTATTATCGTATAGGTATCGTGTCGGGAGGCAACGTAGGTATGTATAAATCCGTTTGCAAATTATCTTAACTGTTTTTTAAGGTTTCGCGAGCTTTATCTCACTCAACGGGATGGGTTTATGTGGCTTTTGCTCTGCTTTATAGCCGATTAGTTAAGAGAGTACATGGGAATATGTAATTTTGTACTACAGATTCAGTTGCTTTGTTTATAATACTTTTCACTGCAGCTGTTCGTGAATTGTGTTTCTATTTACAATATCAATACCTATACATACGGTTGATCTCCCTGGTGGTAAGGTTGCGGCTTATTTGCTCAGGAGCTATAAGATCAATATCTTAATGAAACGTGGTTCGTATTTCTTTTGTCTTACATTAACCGTAGCCCGTCCCGTCCGTGATAATGGTAGCTCTCTTGGGTGTGCTGATTGTACACTTCAATCGTCTACTATTAAAAAATGGATGGCGGTGCGGCAGAGAGAAAAGGTTAGAATAGATTTTTTGAGATGAACCACGTTGTATCCGTAGTTTCGTGTCCATGGGTCAACATGACTATGGGTTGTCAGTCATAAATCCTAAGCAGAAGTTAGACCTTTCCAAGGGTCGAAGCTCCTTACATTTTAAGAAGTAAGGTAGGTACTCATGAAAATAGAAAAATACTGCACGCATTGGGTTAAAGTTGCGAGACACGCAAATGATTTTCTTAACCCCTACTCCGTGGTCTAGAGTCTAGACGCATCATTGAAAATGAAGTAAAATTACAGTACCAACGGAAAACGTTTCGGTAATCTGTGATAGTGATTGTGATTGTTGTATCATTTGAATTCATTTGCAATTGTTTTTTCTTTGACTTTTCCAATATGTAGAAACCCTTCTGATGTTTGATCTGCGTTGCACAGTCAGTATAAAAAAAATTAAATTGTAGTGTGGTGTACGTGGTATGCAGAAAATCTGTATGTGACTGTCCTCTTGTATATCAAACGCATACTTAATGCATAGTTATTTTATAGCTTTCATATATATATATATATTTAAATAGTTGTACGTAAAATATCTTTTGTATATTTTTCTAATTGACTTTAAATGAACTGTTTTGTGTTTCAAATCCTACTTACAAAGCAATTCGCACAATTATTAATCAAAAAATCACAACTTGCCTTTTAGCAAGTTTCGTAACGACCAAGAGGTAGGTACATAGTTTGGTAGACGCTCACGTAGAAGTTGACGGGATTTTTTTATTTTATTTTTCGACCTAGGCAACTTGTCAGTCGCTATCTGTTATGTTAATGGGGAGTAGTGCAATACTGACAAAAAAAGTTGTTTATAGTTCAGAAAAAATCTGTCTGATCCTGATGTAGTCAACTTTGGTGTTAGTATTTCACTAGATTCTACGTTGTCTTTGTTGTTAGGTTGACAGTTTGAGTTTATATAAAATACATATGAAATCTACACTGACATACATGTGCTTATACACTCGACGTGATTATAAGTAAATTTTGTCACTTGCAAGTTATTTCCATAACGTGTTTCCAAAACTGCTAAATGTGAAATGAAATATTGCAATTAGGACATGAGCCCGCGGAGTCAATCCATTAAACTACTAAACAATGTCTTCACTGCCATTTTAAAATGGGAATATTTTCCATCATATACCTTCCTATTTTCCTTTTCATGGTGAATGTGTAGCGTTCTGTTTTATTTCAGCTTATGTATTATGTAGCGGATGTCATACCACATGCTCATACTATTCTAAATTATAGGTAGAAATTAGTGGTAGCGTGTTGATGCTGTTAGGACTCTATACAATGTTTTTTAACAGAAGCCGTGGAAATTATTTTAATTATATAAATATCATCTAATTGAATTACGTACCTAAACTAATTCTGGAATATTTTAATGTAAATCTGAAAGAGCTCTGTCAGGGTTTAGTATTCTGTTTGTATTCTGTAGAGGCTAACAAGGTGGAGCTTTACTATGGAATGCCTAACTAGTAAGGTTCATAGTGTATATACATGCATGGTGTGGAAATCACAAAATCACAACTAGTGTTTTCTGGTATAGCACACATTTCATCACATTGAGTACGAAGCCTCTAAATTTCATGTTGTCTGAGCTACGCATCAATGCTTTGACATTTGAGGGGTTTCTTAGCATTAGCACACACGCATAATCCCGTCTTTGCGTGCATTTTGTTCTACAAGTTACTCTGACATCTTAATTAGTAGTATCCTAAAGCTTTTAAGCATGACAGTGGAAATGTCAAATGTGTTTCTAAGATACTAGACCCGGATATTAGCACTGGAATGGTACTGATACTGAAACACCCTTTCTTTCTGATTTGATGGTATTTTTCCGTGTAGTGGGAAAAACTTACAAGAGCTCAGTCTTGAATCTTACTTTATTCGTTTGATTTTTCTGGCATGAGGAGTGTCGTCTGTCTGCACATATTATTCTACCCAGAAATTAAACTTACACTGAAAGATATATACCATCTCTGCGGACAGAAAGTGGGCAGTAGACACGGTTTCACGTCACAGCCGGTTCAATCAACATCTTGCATTATTCCTGTAATAATATTGTAATAGATGGAGTCGTATTTTATTTTTATTTTTCTGTGTAGGAAGTTACGTTACAATATGTGTGAGCTGCTATAATCTTTTACTACCAAATAGATTGATTGAGTGCTGTATATTTTTTTAGATAGAATAGGAAGGCGAAGGATTTTAAGGCAGGTTTTCTATTCCACATTGCAATCTTATTTCCTATAGACTTTTGTCACTTTAGGTTCGACGTAGTAAAACTACAATTCTTGCATCTTGCCAAATGCCAATTTAAATGCTTCATGTAAGAATGGCATCAGTAGATGAGGTATTTTTTGTGACAATTTGTTGGTTGTAGCCTTCTGGCACTTCAAACATACTGATACCATTGAATTATTGAAAGCAAAAAAAACAGTACATAATTTTACTAGTCATTATGCATTTTCTAATAAGTTGCTAAGTTTTGCACTTTTAAAGACGTTATAATGTAACTAATGATATATGTAAGATGATTAGCTTAGATTAAGAATCTAGTTGTATTATGCTAGGTAATTACATATATTATAAGGATTTCACCAAATTCTTATCGTGAGTACAGTATGTGCTGCACACTGGCTATATATAATTATATTTTTTCGTCCCTTCCCCACTAGCATTCTCTTGCCAGTTTTTTTATAGTCGTGTGTGCGTGTTCGTATGTAATAACATCTCTTACACGGGGATTTTTTATCGAATTTCTTTTTCCCTTTATTATGTCTTAATGAGTTAATGTACTGATGCAGGATGTCATGTGGTTATTTGTGTGTAAACCAAACCAATGGAAGTTTAGTAACAGAAGGCCAAACATCAATTATTGCCCATGACAAATTATGACTGGTGACCACTTTTGGGTATTTAATTGGTTTCAAATTCAGGTGTTTGTAAGTTGAAGTTGAATTCAATTAAGAAAATAATGCATGCATAAATATCTAATTATCTCCTTTTGGAAGAGTGTATCTATTAAAAAACTCGATTTATTTTGCATCAGTATCTAAATTATTTTGACTGCAGTATATACGGCTCTCAAGACAATTTACGCATCTGCATAAGTATACATTTGATCATCATTGTTGAATTTACAAGCTGGTGTTTTTCTTTGTTCGTCTTTGTTTTTAATGGCTTTTAGCAGCAGCAGCCTATAAAAGACGTGAGATCAGAAGCTATATGCTATGCGTCTGCCATGTCAAGATCAAGGCTTGCATCCGCATCGTAAAAAGTCTTATATATATTTAGAAGTACACTGCCCTATTATTTTGCACGGAGGTAGACATTGCTAAACAAGTTTATTTTATGGTTTATTTTCATCTTACGATTACTATAGATAAATAATTTATTCTTGTTATTATAATGGATAAAAATTAAAAAATGGAATGTAAAGGTTAGCTTCTAATTTGAAAATAAAAATGCATTGTAGTGGTAGTGATGTTTCTACCCAGTTTGCATTTTTATAAAAATTAAAAATCATGTTTGCAAGTAAATGTACAGGTAGCTACATAGGTGCACGTGGTATAGAGCATTCTTACAGCTCTAGGCTACATCTGCTTTTACTCTTTTATTTCTCAATTTAATTATAGGGTGCAGAGCTGATATAATTTACTTCTGACATTACATAAAAAAAAATGTGTAAAAAATATTTGTTGTTATTTAAATCGTATCTCCGGTTTAACCATTTAACGTGGTCTGAATTCTGAATTGGGCGCGATGGCGCGATTATTTTTCTTTATTTATTTTTCAAATGTAAAGGAAAGTGTGTTCATTCACGTACAGGTACAACATTAATATACAGATTAATGTATTGGTAATATGTAGTTTGAGTTTGATCACATAATTTGTTTTCGACGTTGTTCTACATTCTCAGTAGGTTTTCGTCTAGCGCTTCCTCGTAATCGGTATTTTTTTTAAATTGTGATGCTTAGTCTACTTGCCTTATTTTTGATTGGTTGCAAAGGAAAAAGTTTCTGCATAAAACCAAAAAAAACCTACAAAGGTGTGTTCTAATATTCTAATGCAATTTTTAAATACAATTACAATATTTATTAAAGCAACTCCCTATTCAGCTCGTTGAGCCCACGGGAATTATGTATATATAGGTACCTACATTAGTAATATATATTATTATTTCAATGAATAAAATGCTCGTTTCTTTAGAGATTGCTTAGTTAAATCGAGTATATCGTAACCAGTGCAATGTAGTGGTTTGTCTGTATCAGCTCAGTACTCAGTACGAATATACGAGTTGAAACAATTATTTGCTCCAAAAGTACCTGTCGGTTGTTTATTTGTGGTTACTTACTTGGGGAAAATAAATGGCTGTGAGTAGATGAAGGTGACAGGGTGGCATGTATTCTTGTACATATGGCCATGAGATTAAATTATTTTGTTTCCATCATTACGTGACAGTTTTGAACTTTAATCTATTGGTCATTGGTTGGTTGGTTGGATATCTTTTCAGTTGGATGGGTCAGCAGCACTATTAGTACACACGAGCGTTCGAATTCTTGCGTAGATTCATTCCGGTTTTTTAATTTTTTATCCATTAGTTTTTTCTTTTCTTGTCTTCAGGATTCCACAAAGGAGCATATTATATAACTTTTCCTAATCCAATGGCATTTTAGAGGTCGAAAGGGTTAACCAAAGTTTTAACTTCGTGTCGGTTTGGTTTTGGCTTTGCGAGCTCTCAAGTTACCTACCTTTATACAGAATACCGAATGCAACAGACCCACTACAGTGCTGCATATACATAACATCAATAATTAGACCCAATGCATAATATAATACAAGACACAGTTGGCCATAAAATTACTACCTACTCAATTCTTACGTATACCAACCCCATCAATACATTACGTAAAGTCCTGGTTATACAAGAACTTTTCTGTCGCTGTCTCTCTTATCAACTTCTATATCTTTACCTGTACCTCTGCTTTAAATTTCATAGTTTCTATACTATTTAAGTGCTTTGAGGTACTTGCGTTTACACTAAACCTTGGCTATAGCCCTCATTCGAATATAAATATGGCTGTGACTCTGTAGATTCCAGCAGATTACTACAACACGATGCATCATCGTGCATCCCAAACCCCATACAGTAACAAGATGGTGTGTCAGTTGGTAGTGGTAAAAAGGAAATTCGAATTTAAAGTTGCAATTTAAATTATGAGGTTGGGACTGGGGTTGCCCAAATGTAATTACTCGTTAGCACAGATATTACTACTTTTATATATTCAGCTTTCATTTCTCTTTTTATTTTGTATTCTTTTAATGAGAATCTGAGCTGGAAGGGAGACATTTCATGCCCGGTTAGTGCCTTTATAATATTATTATATGATGTTGGCCGTATAGCCATAATGATTATTTTCTTCTTTTTTGCCTGTGTGTCTTGAGACCTTCTGAGGCTTCTGCATCGTCTAAAGAAATGCTGACTTGCTATTTAATGCGTATGTGGTTTCAGTAGTTGTGTCCGTATACCTGTACACAACAGTATTTACTAATGCCTTTTGTATATATAATATGTGAATCAATTCTCTACTTGATTTCCACGCAATTATTACAAAGCCTGTACGTCATGTTACTGTCATATCACGTCAACTTTTTAAATGGATATAAAGATTAATGCCTAGGCTTAAAACTCAAATGCAGTGTGGTTCTAGTTTATATTGAAAGTAATGAAAATTGAATTAAGGATGTGTAGTCATGGGATGATCTTTTCATTACATATATTCGTATCACTATATTATTTGATGTTTTTATGGTACAACTGTTGTGTTGTTGGAAGGGGAACGATGCGAAGACGGACTGGGGATAATGATAAGTTTATTACTCTGGAGAGATATACGGTGTGATCTTCACCTTTGTCTTTGTGATATATAGGTAATTTTTTGCATTTTGGTACTCATGCGTCTTGCAGTAATCACGATATGTGGGAATAAAGAATAGTGTAAATTATACAGGTATATTATACTTCAGCCTACTTGAGAGCCTTATATGATGTGATTAAACTGCAGTAGAACTTTTACGTACGTACTTACCTACATTCATGCAAGGTGTGAAAAAAAAACTTAGTACCAAAAGCTCGAAACTGGAATAGGATTTGAAGGGTAGTTGTCAAGATTCTTGAGGAGCTGTCCACTGTTTTGTAGATAAGGGAAAAAATGCAACCTATCAGATCCATGCGTCCATTCCAGTCCAGTCCAGTCCAATCCAATCATGTGTGCAAACTTGAGACATCATTGCAAGTGGTTAGGAGAAAATAATGAGGCAGAGGATTGAAATTGGGGATTGGGACTTGGGGTACATACATGTATGTATATATCTGTACAAACAGATTGGATGTATTGTTGAGAGATTTTACCCCTACTTGGCTGGTGGTATGGGAAACAAAGAAAGAGAACCCTACGAGACTGTATATATACGGAAGTAGTTTGTTGAGTTATACAACATTTTATACAGCGTACTACATATAGCTTGGACTATACATATGATCCTTACAACAACAGAGCAGACTACCCAAAGCTCAAAGACAGTTTTGCAAATGTATACAAAGTATAGTTAGCAAAAACGTATGAAATAATTCGAGAAGTAAAATCATACTACACTTCTTTGAGGGCTGTCATTCTGTTGTTGCACTGAACGGACCGTGGCTATTCCGAAAACAGCAAGTAACTTTATATTATGTATTTTGTGAATTTGATTTGGAGTTGGAATTAACTCTCTCTCTCACGTGGAATCACGATTTGCTCAGGATTTTCCCGAGCAAACAGTTGACAGCGTTTCCATTCTATATAGTGTCTGTACGGACTATAGGCTTACTAGTTTACCTTGAATCAGTGTATTGAAACGGAAACTTCATATAATTCCATAGTAATATTTTCATATTTGTTTGTTCTGGCGTCGTGTGGACTGGATCGCAGCAAGTCTCACGAGCCGAAAAGAGATATCAAGAACTTTTATATAAATTTTACTATACAGATATTTTTGTGGCTGTGGTTGTTTGAAAAGAAATTCTATCTGTGTAATATTTCTGGGACGCTGCGTAATCTGGAAAGTATTGTTGATTTGTTATTGAAGTCAAGAAATGAAATTATTAGTATCAGTTTTCTGGACTCTGTCGATGTGAATTGAAGGAGAACTCGCAATGTAATTTGATCTGTGTCTTTCACGTGAATTTACTTTGAGTGACATTTTATCAGAGTGTCTCTAACAAAACTCTATGAATTCGTCAAGTTGATGTGATATGTCAAAGTCAAGTTGTGGACTACACACACGGGAACTCTTAAAAGATTGTCTTTGACGTAACTCCATGGAATTAAGCTACCATAGAATGGGAACTGGAAGTTTACTGTATTCTTAATTACATAATTACTAGCTCATATAAAGGAGGGCACCCATACTCGTACGGATATATCGAGTGTGTATATAGTTGATGTTGATACATATACCTCTACATACAAGCAGAGCTATACCAGTTAAACATAAAAAAAATACATTGAAATAGAATTTGCTACAGCTATAGATATATATTTGATTTTAGTAGGGTGGGCGTGTATGTGGACTTGCTGTATTTCTTTTTGTGCGTTTTGGTGTGTCATACGTAATTAGAATTATTGCGTCTTATAATTATTGGGGAAAGTAAAAATAAAAACATTGTATCATATGTCACCTCATGGTTGTACTCACACTTGAACTGAAAATAATGTGAAATACCTACGAATATAGAAATTTACTTACATGTAAGTAAGTGGCTTCAAGGTAATTTTGAAATTTCCAACTTGCACATTATATACGTTTGTGATACACACGAATTATGGCTCAGTCTTCGATCTCATCCAGTGATTTGGACTTGTCCATGTCACGAGTCTCTGCCCCATTGAAACATCCAGCATATGCTCATCCGTCAGAGTACATAAATAAACCCGCTCGTAATAATAGCACACCGAATGGTTGGCGACCCAGCTACATTCCTCATGTCTGCAAAGGCCACCACTACAGTGACAATCGAGTACGACGAAACCAAAGTTTTCGGGAAGCCTCTAAATCTCTCATGAATATTGATCGTGTCCCGGGTACTAATTCATCCAATTCCTCCGAGCAGGACTCCCCCGTCAATTCCCGCTATCGAACTTTGTACTGGAGTAGTACCTCTCTCTTGTACAACAACAGCAGCAACAACAACAACAACAAAAACACTAGTCGTGCTTCCAGTCCCAAAGTCAGTCATAAGCATCACTTACTGTGTCAAGTTCCCGGGATGGATAATCCAAAGAAAAGACTCTCCAAATCATCTTCCATTGACTCTGGAACTGGTAGTGGAAGCATATCTGGAGGAAGTCTAAGACGAAATAAGCCCATTTCTCCAGGAATTTCCCCAGGAAGGAAAAGGAAAAATAGTATTGGCTCCGCATCCACTACTTCTTCCAGTAGTTTGGGAAGTTTGAAGGAAAAATTGGAAAAAACCGAGCCGGTTGAAGTTAAGATTCGATCCAGTTTGGTATCGTTACTCAGTCGAAAGGGTTCAAGTCGCCGCTCGTCCACTTCCATCAAAAAATCCAATGAGGGTGAAGGGAGTAGTCCAAATCTAAGTCTAAGCTCAGCAAGTACAGCTTCCACGGACCCTTCGACACTCTCACCCTCCCCCATTGTATCGTCGTCATCAGCTACAACCTCCCCATCCAAAAGCTCAGGTTTCCGTGAATCATTCAAAGCGGCCAAAAAACTTTTATCCCCGTCCTCGTCGTCATCTAGTAAGGGTACTTCGGAAAGTCCTAAAATATCGTATTCTAAAAACAGCAATAACACAATTACAGAGGAAGTTGGCTTTGTCAGTAATAATACACATGGAGACAACTTATCTCCTGACAGAAATGTTCGGAGCAGAAGTAATAGTTGTGGAAGTGGAAAACGTGGCGATAGCAATGTCAAGGATGGTGTGTCACCCATGCATAGTAAAAATGGAACAGCCAATATTTCGAGCCAAGGCAAGGAATCCTCTGGACATAATGAGAAAAAACAAAAGGATAAAGATCCCAATAAGACTCCTACTAAGAATGTGCTTGGAAAAATATTCGGAAAGAAAAGCCGTGGGCCAACAAGTAATGCCACTGCCACACCTACTAATAATAGCACTCACAATCATAACCAAGAAGAATCTCGCCGTCAGCAGGAGACACCAGGTACAGAATACTAAATTTTCCTCTTTACTTTGAATCAATTCAGTAATAGTAGTAATTTTCTAAATATACTGCCTATGCTTATAGTAATCAAAAGACACTTTCTTTCATGCAAATACAACTAGTATTAGTAATTCGTATAATCTTTAACACGAGTAATACTGGCAATGCAATGACACAACGACAACGCTAACACACGAATATAATGTCCATTTAAATAAATTAAAATGACTTGCAGACAGAAAGCGCGGCTGCATAGCACAAGGTAAACGGGACAAGCTTATAAAATGGTAAATAGAAAGAGGGGAAATCTTCATCTATAACTGTAGGGACTATGATGATTAACATATCTATCATTGATAACTAATAACTTTACGGCTTGTACTTATATTGTATGATTAGGTTGATTTGTTTTTGGTATTATATAGTATTATTTAAATCAGTCCCCTTGATTATCTGGAGCAGAGAGCAGACTTGAAAGTCACGAGTATTAAGTGGACGCGGTGGATTGTAATGCAATATCAGTATTGTGTGTGGCAAGTTGAAATGCTCCATTCTACATTGATTAAAAGCTATACGACAATTGACAGTTGAGCTACAGTGACAACGGCGAAAATTACTTAAGTACATTGTATATAGGTTTGTTACTTTAAACGGATTTGTTGCTTGTTATTAAATACAATAATTATTTAATTATAATACATACATACTGCTCAGCTTTAGACATTGTATTATGGCGGACAGATACAGATATTGCATTAGATTTCATTAGGCCGAGAGTTACACAAGGAAAATAAGCTTTTTTCGTGCTGTAGTTGTCATGTTTGTTGTCGTCGTATGAGTGTCCTTTCTTCGAAATTTAGTCGATCATTCTTATTACTATCCTATATATTTTTTTGATCAATAGAAATAACGGTTTGTTATCCTGCAGTCATTTTCTTTAGCATTTGACTAAATCATTTACTAGTTACAAAGTATTAAGGATATGTACTTATTACAATTTAGAAAAAAGCGACAGCAAATCAGATGTTGAGAGTCAAGTCAGTAATCTTGGACTTGGATGTAAAAAACATCTTTTCTCGTATCGTACCATATCTCTTCTGTGTAGGTATATCCTTTTGCCCAGGGTTGTGTATTTTGTTATGAGTAATAGTTTTTGGTTCGTTTATCTTTTATGTTTAGGGTCTAATATGAGTCTAGTGTATTTTATTGATCCGTGTTGAGCAGTGTTGGTGTCGTTATATAAAGTTTAATGATAATACTACAGTAGATTTTTTTTTCATCTCGTTTCTACGTTTTGTTAGTGTGTATGTGTGTGAGTGATGTGGAAAGTTGTGTCAGTAATTGAGAGCCTCTGGACGACTTCTGCTTACGACTAGTTAGTATCAGACTCGGTACTTATTTTTATTTACTTATTATTGTTACTACTATTAATATTTTTTCCCGGTTGGCAATTCAACTAATAAATCAAGTTTTTACGTAAGTTTGAACGAGCAACAGTTAATATTTCGAGGTTGGTAGTTGTCGATGGTCATTCACTAGCTGCTAGTACATATTTTAGTGTTTACAGATAGTCAGTATTTGTGTCGTATTATTTACAGTATTACTTAACTAAGTAGGCAAAGTAGCTGGAAAAATTCCGTTTACGTATTTATGTTGATATATTTTTTGACTTTACAGCTGAGAAGAATTCTCCAAAAATTGTGAATTTTGAGAGCGAGCCGAGAAAGATAGTACCCAAGCCGCGGATTGTAACACTTAATTCAAATAATAGAGGATTTAAAGAAATGGAGGTATCAGAAGAAGCAGTCGCTTTAGCTAGAAAGCTGAGAGAAGATCAGAAGCAGAGAGAGGAGGCAAAAAAGAATAAGGAACAGCTGAAAGAAACTGTTATTGATGAAATGGAGAATGATATGGATGAAGTTAATAATTTTAGCTCTCAGCCCCCCATTCCTCGTCCTCGCAGACTCAGCGGAAGTAATAGGAACAATGAAGATGACGAATTACCTCTGAATCGCATTCCTAAATTGTTATTAAACTCGAACTTAGACTCGGAGGAAACATTAGAAGATATGGCGACCGTGACCGATAATGATGCTGAGGCAAATAGGAGCACGACTGAGAGCACCCCTTCTATTGAACGCTCATTAGGATGTGTGGTTCAGGGAGGAAAGGATGGGGAGGAAGCTGAAGAAGACTCAGAAGAAAGTGAAGTGAAAACAGATGAATCTACAGTGCCAGAACTTCCATTCATTTCCGCTTTAAATTCTACCCCTCGTAACAAGGGTGAATTGGACGGAGGCAATGATTCCAATGAAATGGAGAGACAGTTTGGATTTGAGTTACCTTCCTCGAGCCAAGATGACCAATTAATGAGACCTGCTACACCTTCCAAGCAAATTGAGATCCCCAATGAAATCGAAAACTCACAGGAATACGTGGACAACGACGATGATGACGCAAGTATAGCTACAACTGTGACCACAACTGCAAGTGAAATGGATACGTCTTTCATGCTCAGCAGAAGCTTGGGCCTGACCGAAGATGAATTTTCCTACACCGAAAGTTTTAAACAACTCAAACCGTTCAACTTTGATCATGTTGACCCAATCCCTGAGGTTTAAATTGCATTATTATTTTCGTACACCCACACTGATGATGAGATTGAAGATTTCTTTAAAGTAGATTGAGGACAACTTATACTTCTAGAGATTATAGACTTATATAAGCAATTTATGTACCACTATAAATTATCCGGCTTAGATTTTGTGATTTTCCTGATCCACGTGACAGGGATTTAGTAGTGGAAAAATAAAATGTTTCTCAATTCCATATTTTCCTATTCTACTCCTACCATTTCCTTCTTTGATGATTTTGCAAAAGTTGATACAATTTTGTCAGTTAGTATTTTATCACTCATGCTAACACTAAATTTTCGTGTTGTTTGTACTTTTACAGGGTAAACGCGAAAGGCTGTACAAAGTTCTGGTCGTGGGAGAGTTGGGAACAGGGAAAACGTCGATTATCAAGCGTTATGTTCACCAGTTTTTTAGTCAACACTACCGTGCAACCATAGGAGTAGACTTTGCTTTGAAAGTACTTCGATGGGACCCCGAAACTGTAGTTAGACTTCAATTATGGGATATTGCGGGCCAAGAGAGGTTCGGCTCAATGACTCGAGTTTATTACAAAGAAGCTGTTGGTGCCTTTGTCGTTTTCGACGTCACCCGTGCTGCCACACTAGAAGCTGTACCTAAGTGGAAGGCCGATTTAGACACAAAAGTTGTTCTGCCGGATGGTCGTCCAATACCCACAGTGCTACTTGCTAATAAGGTACTTATATATACTGCTTTACTACATGGGTCCTTTGACCCAAGGAGTCTGGATATTTGAATTATTTCATGGCATTTAAGTTTAAGTAACTAACTTAATAGGTACACAGCTGAATAAATTCCTTAATTGCAATTGTTTTATTGTCGCATCCGTAAAGCGAAATATTGCTTCGATTTAATGCAATGATATTGCTCGGAGAATACACAAAATTTACTAGCCTGCATTAATGTATGTATATAATTAATGGTTGGATAAAGGATAGACGCTTTGACATTTATTATGTTATACGTTTTATAGATTAGTGGTAAATTAAAACATTAACTATGTTTATACACCTTTATGCGTTAATCAAATGTTGTTTGGTTCATTTAATCAGAGTGATCAACCTAAGGAAGGAATTGCTGCAAATCGAGAAAAAATGAATGAGTTCTGCCAACAACAGGGTTTCTCCGCATGGTTTGAAACATCCGCTAAAGATAACATTAATATTGATGAATCTGCTAATTTTCTCGTGTCTAAGGTATGTCAGCATCCTTTTGTAAAAAACAACTGCAATTTGATAATTTTATTTGGTTGTGTGCGACTTTAAATAATGTGTGTGCGTTTTTAAAATGACAGATATTAGATATGGATAAATGGAGCCAAGAACCAGCGGCATCAGATCCAGAGAAGCTAGACTTGACTGCCAACGGAAAACACAAGGCAGGTGGAGGAAGTAATTGTGCTTGTTAGCAGTAACGAATGCTTAAAATCAATCTTCATTGTTGCCTGTAAATCAAAATTATGTTCGTACTTGGTGTGTACCAGCCTCAAACTACCAACGTTTAAAGATGCAATTATTCATACATGAACTGTCTCTCGCGCCTATTTTAGAGATAGACTCAAAAGTAAAAGAAATTATTAATAAAACTATCATTCCATTTTCCCCATCACCTTACTTAGATATACACAATGCTAAAATAAGTACTGTTTACATAAAAATACATGTACAATTCAAATAAATAGTAAGTAACGGCAATATTATATTCGTAATGTGACAAGGATAATATTAATATTATAAGTATATAATTCTAAAATAAATATAGTTTGTTACTGAAAATGAAAGTTGCAGGAGAAATTAATGTAAGTAAAGATTCTTGTACAATATTCCTATATGTAATTGTATTTCTTCTGATCGACTCGCCGTAATTAATTCTTGCAGGATAAAAGCGTTTTCAAAATCTAACCATGACAAAAAATTACTTTACCTCTCAACAGGAGGTTACTTTTGTGCTTAGCTTGTTACTTTGTCCACTCTTAACGTTGTAGTGAATAGCGATATTAGCAATTGAACAAAACCGATTTACATTTGAAATTAATGTAATATAATCACGCATCAATTCAATGAACTTTATTTATTTATTTTGAAGAAAATAAATACAAGTCGATCCTTTGTCGAAAAGCTTTTACTTTTGTTATTTTATTTTCCTTAAAAAATCCTAAAAAGTATGTATCCCACTTAACTCTTTTTACTTACAATTAGATAATGAACATGTTTTTGTACTAATTTTTTCAGTAGTAATTAACTTTATATTATTTGCCGAACTTCAGCGAAATATTAGATCTTGTTGTTTTTCGTAAAGAAAATCACACGAATGTAAATTCACACACTTTAATGGTTACAGGGTTACACTATAACAGAACACTTCTGCTTTGCAAAGCATATTCTCCTCTCATAAAATCTAATAACCTTATCAGGAAAAAACTGATTCATACAGGCTGCGGGTACCAAATCGAAGCGGCGTTTGTGCCTAAATTTAACAAGCCACACAAGTTCTTCAAATTGATTGGTGGGACCAATAAGTGCATCGATTTCTTTCCCTTCAACATCGGTAGTTAGAGGCGGCACCTGCAATAAAAACAAATTAATTTGTTTCATAATAATAAACCGTTTCATTTTGACTGCTTTCTTGTCTATGCTAAGGTCAACGTAGCTAAATTAAAACCAAAATATCAAAATATATTTGGTACACAAATATGAACAGCAGTATACTGTCAGTGGGTAGGCATAAACTATTCAATCTTAAATTACCGATTTATTTGCATTCGTATGTATCGTTGTAGAAGACGTTTCGTTCAATTTCTCTGCCGTTTTATCCCCAGTCACTTTAATTAACACCTTTAAATTTGAGCTTGCTCCAGGAATATCATCAGTCACAACTTTATCGGAATCGAGGGTTAGACCATCCTCGAATTCAAAATTAGAGCAGTCAGATTCTATTTCAGATCGAGATGCATCATTTTCCTCATGCAGTGGCCTAAATGTGTTCTCCTTATTATCGGACGCATTTGATCGGCAATCATAATACACCTCATCTTCTGATGACGAATGCGTAGGGGTTTCTGCATTTACAATCCGACCAACTACATCGTCATTGATGGCATTTGACAAAAACTCGCCTAGTCCGATTTCATTCTCAGACTCACTCAGGGTAAGAGGTATTTTCAATTCCGGTATCGGAAAACTTGACTCTTTTTCCGGGCAGACTTCTTGAATGTCAGGTAGATAATTCTTTTCAATCTGACAGTCTCCAATTTCATCTGCAAAATAATCTTTGGACATTTCATCCGTTTCGTCGTCAATACATATTATTATGTTTCCGTCAGGTATCTTCAGCGGATCTTCTTCAGACCCGTCCGAATCTTCAGGAAATTCATTGGAAGGTGAAGATTCTTTGGTAAATGCTGCATTCATCGGAAGGAAAGTAAAAGGAGATCCATTGAGAAATGAGCGTGCCAAGTCGGCAGAAATTTTCATACTGTCTGACGACAATAGAAGATCTGATATCATCCCAAGTGGTGTTTCTACACCAGGTGCATTTTCCTTAATGGCATTAACGCCCATGTCCATATCGTTTCTAGTGAATTAATTAAAAACAAATATTTATCTTATTTATGATCAGGTTATTTACCTACATACATAATCTATTCCTATACATTATAATTTTCTTTAGATTAAGACAATATTATAAAAATTCAAAATCCCTGTTACCTCTTCAATTTGAAATTTCACTTCTTATAGCTCACAATCGCAATAGTGTTACCATTCATGCCTATACAAGTGGATTTGTTAAGTATTATGTACGTATACACGTATAGTGCACATAAAGAAGTAAAAACTAATCAAAATAATTTATCAAAATCAAAAATAAATTATAAATTGCGATATGAGAAATAGTTATAGGCATATGCAACAAATTAAATTACACAGTTTAAGTCTCTTCTCTGTTAACGAAGGCTGCCATGCCCACAGGTTATTATCAATTATAACATTACTACGCGACTGAAAATTCAAATTCACGCTTATTGCGTATATATGCCTTATATTACTTGTTACTTTGTTACTACGTTGACAAAAACTTGGTCAAGTTATATATCACTCGTCGAGTGATTACTGACAACTGATTACATTTAAAGTAGTTAGGCTAAAGTATTTGACAGTGGAAAATCTATAAAACTGAAAACATGTTTAAGGCAATCAAGACAAGAATCGGGACACCGGTACTGATTAAGCCTGTCAACGGACACTTATAATGAGGCCTGCTTTCTGCGTAGTAAACACGGTTTAGCCATCAGTATTATACTGATTTTTATTAAATAAATTAAAATGTTAAAGATAAATGAAGAGATAAAGTTAAAGAGATCTGAGATGATGATGATAATAATGAATGTGATCAATTGTGGTTTGTGAATTTGTGATTGTGATATTTTAACATTAAAAAACCCGCTGTTGTTTCGCGCCAAATATAATACGAACTTCAATGGTAATGTTGGTATTGCTGTTGCTGTTGCTACGTTGCTATTTTCTAAAAGTGCACTGCTTTCTTCCTTGACTTTCTTTCTTCTTCTTCTAAAATACTAACACCTAATCTGCAAATGAAAGAACATCACTTTATTTCACTGATTGGTAAAAAGGAGATTAAAATATTATAGTCATCAGAATTTCAACCTAATTATAATAATTACAATTAGGTAATTTAATTAATTAAATATTGTTTATTATTTGATTTCACCTAGTTCTGTAAATAATGATAATCTATAAAATTTACCCAGCATGCCCTCTCTTCTCTTTCGAATTTTTTTCAATTCTCATTACTTAACGTTAGTTGCAAAAACCTTATCTATGGAATTAAAAATAAATCTTTAGCAGCAAAGTGATTTAGTATTAAATGCACAGCATTTATAATTAATTCCCTACCCGCTTATATCAGCGGACTATTCAGGGAGCTGACTGACTCGACTGCGTTAACTTTTTATGCAAATCTATGGTGACTAAATCATCATGGTTCAGATCAGATGATGCATTTGCATTTACATTAGTAACACTTGTCCACTGGTTGTAAACGTCATTAGCTGTGTTTTTGTACCAGCATTAACACCGCTATTGCCGTCGTTAATGCAAGTAAAATATAGTCTATAATAATATTAGTATAATACAAAAATACTGTAAAAGGCATGTCTCCCACTTCTGCTTCATAGAATATGAGTAATAATCGTAAAATAGCAACTGGTTTAGAGGTGATGTGCTCATATGGTGCCTCATGCGTTCATGTACATACATATGAAAGTACAACGTATAGTGCATGGTACCTAAGTAGGTTATATTACCTTGATTTAACTCGCAGTAATTATTGTAATTAAAGTACGCCTTTAGTTTACTTAAATTTTAAATATAATATTTAGCCATTGGCTAATGCTAATAAGTTCGCTTTGGTTAAATTATAAACGTTCGGCGTATATACTATATAGCCTTGCATTCTGCATTAGTTACTAATATTACTCTCTAAACATGAGGCACGCATTTCGGTGCTTTCCTATACTCCGAAGTTCAGGTGTGCAAATTGTGTAGCCTAGACGTGTAAAAGATCATCTGGCATGACTACTACTAGTGCTACTATCTATATTCAGATCAAAACTAAAACGCTGAACTCCGCTTCCAGTTTCATGCAGTACGCACCGCTAACTGGTGCAACAGGAATTAGATGTATAGACGGGTCTAAAAACTATTTTCTGCATCTCTCGAATCTTCATGCTGGAAAGTTTTGTTATCTACCTACCCGTCTTCTGTAATGTGTACTCCTCACCCCCATCAACGTCAAAGTTTTCTCCGTTTACCATTCCATCTTCATGTGATTCTGGAAGCGTCTAACTTTTAATGAGTGCTGGCGACTGGCGAGAAGGTAGAGGGAAAGTAGGAATTCGTAGCATTAAAAGGGTTACAATTTACAAGCTTGACGAGAATACTATATGTATAATTTTTCCTTCTTCATCTTACTTGACTTAATTTTCAAGTGTCAATACTGAACTTTTAAGTCACAGCTCTTTATAAACTTTGTAAGCTGACAAGCTAAGTCAACAGCTGGCAGCGATCTACTTGAAATTTTGTACAGTTGAGAGAATAAGTTAATTTTTATAAACGCGACATACAACTCGAGGATTAGAAAATCAAGTCATTGTGTTCAAGTGAATGTGGGGATTGATACAGCCTTTTATTTTTTTAAACTATTAAAAAACAATTTCCTGAATTTTAGAATTCAGTCTATAGCTACATAGGTATGATTGCATATAATATGATTAGTAGGGAAATCCTAATTAGACCTACTGTAAAATTTATACATAAGACGTAAATGATCTTCCATTTTCTACAAATATGTGGGTCGTCTTTTGTTTTCCAAATTTAATTATGAGTCACGATTTGTCGCCTCTTGTGAAAGGCGTACTGCTTAGATTATACTACGTCGACCAAAATGGTATAGTCTTTCAAGAAAGCATCCGAGCAGACAATTATTACAGTGTATACATAATATGTGACCGAAAAATAATCCTATAGTCGTACTCTAATAGTCGAGCATTTTTCTATTTTTAAATTTTAGCGTTTCTTTTGAATGTAATAAATATAGCACAGTAAATTAAACCAATATTTATATCGTTTTTATATTTATGCATTTCCAGTTTTGTTCTGATTTATCAGTTCAGACGAATGCAATGGTGACTGTCAGGTCTAGGATTTACCTTTGCAATAATTCCTAGCACGGAAAGAATAAGCATCTATACTAATCCACGTTTTTTGAACTTCCTATTTAATCTTTACCTAGTGGGCTGTCTCATTTGTAGCGGGGCCGAGTCCGACGGACCATGATGATTGATGGAAGACATTTCTTTTGAGTCTTTTCAGAAATTGCGTCGTCCGCTCCCGTTGTTGCTGTTTGGACGAGGGGTTTTTCGCGCAATTGTGAACTACTACTGCTACTACTACTACTACTAAGCCTGTCTATATATATGCATGCTTGAAACACAAAAAAATGGACTGTATCTTCAGTCGCTCTGGTTACAGCTGAGCAATCCCTATGTAGTTCGAAGCGAAGTCCAATCTGGAAACTGACAACCGACCTTCCCAGTCGTATGCTCCAATACATGTATATTCCCTGTGTTTATTATATGCAAAAAGTGACTTCGATTTCCGATGGGATTCCGTTTTGGGGATGCAGACTTGCTCCTAAAATGCACGCAATAACTACGCTTCCAACTGCAAGTAACCAAGTAAAAACTTCTACTACTGATACAAAAATAAATAGAGCAGTAAGATTACATAAGGGGGCCTCCTTGTGTAAAGTGAGCGACTGCTATAAGACTGAGATCATTGAGGAAAATATGAGCTGTGTGACAGTAGAGCGGCCGTGCTCGTAAATCCTTTGGAGACTTGGAGATGAGCGTGTGGAGCTTGAAAGTGCCGTCTCCTATCTTTACTTTTACTTTTTATACACACATACACATCCATGTAATTTCATTTTCATTAGATTTGAATGACATCATCGAGACGAGTGATGACAATTGAGTTATGAATATTTCACAACACCATCGACAACCTCTCCGTTGGTCTCTTTTTCTCGTTTTCCTTGACGTCCTCGTGAGTCTTTTAACCTGGAAACAGTACCAGCACCATAGGGGGAAGCTTAGCCCATAACTGCGTATCTTCATATTTATGACGCGTGTGGGCTGTAGCTTATGAAATATAGGAGTGAAAGCAGCTCCTATAAAATGCAAACGAATCTTGAGCCTTGTTCACTTGTACTAGTAGTTGATAATGATATGGCCATGTTTATCCTATCTTACATAGGCCGCCAGTGACTATATAGTATAGGTATATTATAGTACATTATATACAGTACGTGTCTCATTTTCTCTATTACGATGTATATATAAATACAAACAAAAATCCCTTTGAAATTCTGAATTCTGAAACATTGAACATCGAAACAAAATGTTAGCCTGGCCTTTTTTTTTTGCTGTAGCTATATAGCTGTATAAAAATGACTAATAGTTTCGCCGAAAGGAAGCTATATGGGAAATGACACTGACTCTCTGAGTTTTAACGACAATTGTGCACTCAAGAAAAACCCATGCACCGTCACGCACTGGTGCGCTCTCCCATTGTCAAATCAAATACAATTTTCTCTCCTTTTTTTCCGCTTTCCCTCTGTTCTACAGTTCTACTTTCTTTTTGGTTCCTTCTAGTTACGTCATACAAACAGTTATACAAATACACATAGTTATATACTTCGTCATTCTTTTTGGTTTTTACTCTGTGAAGAATGACAAAAGGGGTTGTGAGTAAAATATTTTTAAAATGTTTTTCAATGTGTATAGAAGTCAAAAGGATTATACTCACGTCCCGTAAAAAAAAGAGCGATGATAGTCTGAGATTTTCCTTGTCTTCCCTTTCTCAAAGCTACATATGCTCATTTCTACAACTGTCATAAAAATATGTTTCGGCATTTTAAAATAAAGCTTTTATCTAAGGATTTCATGCTTTGTATACCAACACACTATATCTATTTGTGCGTACTCATTGCCCTTTACTTTTGTACGTTGCGCCAAACTTTCCCCTTTTATATAGTCCATAAATTTCTCTTTGACAAATAAGAGGTATAATGTGTGTAATTGTATAATAGGATGTGCTGTCAGTGATCGTAGGGACTAATACTATGCGAATTTAAAAGGTTGATTTGCAAATTGGGAAATATTTACATTTCCCATGTTTTATTTATGCAGGTACATATACGCTCGGTCCGGACAAAGGGTTCAAATATAGGCGTTTGAAATGAGACAGTAAGCTCCCAGACGTTGTTTCGATGCCAAAGTTTTCGTCTGTCCTTTTCTTTTAAGCTTGTCGAATTTCGCGACTTTCACTCGTTACCAGACGTAGACAGCTACCGACAGACAGAGAGTCACATATAATTTTGGCAGTTTCTGTCTGTAGGTGTAATCAAAACAGAGTCACGGCCACTGGAAAGACAAAGACGAATGCAAGAGCGTCGCCGTTACAAGTTGTTTCTCTTTCTAGGTGATAGTCTAGTTAAGGATACTTTTCACGTTTGTCAAGTTTGATTTTGAGCTCTTCAACTTGTACATTTTACATAATATGTCATTGGTTGTAGGAGCAGAGATATTTGGTTGAAACAAGAGTCGAAAGCTATGGGTTCCTGCCTACTCCAAAGTCAGGGCCGGGCGGAGGAATTGCTTTTAGGCAGCAATGTTTTTCCATACAAAAGCCACAAAATTTGGATTTTATTGGTGGTTTTCTTTGGTAAAGCGAAATGTTGTATTTTTACATGTTTTAGAAAAGTTTAAAATGCTCTGTTTGCTTGATTCAGAAAAGTGCTCTATGTTCTATTTACATGTTTTTTCAAAGTGTAAAATGTTCTATTTGCATGTTTTGAGAAAAGTGGAAAATGTTCTATTTACATGTTTTGAGAAAAGTGCAAAATATTCTATTTACATGTTTTCTCAAAGTGTAAAATGTTGTATTTGCATGTTTTGAGAAAAGTGTAAAATGTTGTATTTACGTGTCTTGAGAAAAGTGCAAAATATTCTATTTACATGTATTCTCAAAGTGTAAAATGTTGTATTTGCATGTTTTGAGAAAAGTGTAAAATGTTGTATTTACATGTTTTGAGAAAAGTGCAAAATATTCTATTTACATGTTTTCTCAAAGTGTAAAATGTTCTATTTACATGTTTTGAGAAAAGTGGAAAATGTTTTATTTGCATGTTTTAAGAAAAGTGGAAAACGTTCTATTTGCATGTTTTTGAAATCTACACAAGATTTTATTCGCATGTTTTTGAAAAGTCAAAATATTCTTTTTACATATTTTTAAAAACCGCAAAATGTTCCATTTACAGTACATGTTTTTTGAAAATTCAAGCAGCGGGGCTGCCTGTTCTGGCCACATTATCCGGCCCTGTCCAAAGTTAATATGTGGCCATGAAAATCGTGGAGGCAAGAGGGAATACTAAATACTCTCCACTTCAATACTCTCATCATCGATCTTCTCTCAAACTTAATCTAAAGAAATTCTAACGTAGACAAAAGATAGGGATGTATAGGTAGGCAGAGATGTTGGAAGTTGCTCCTCTTTAGAAACAGTCGAGAACTGTTGTGTGAGGCTATATAAGTTTTTATTTGAATAAAATAATAGGGCACAAGCATTATCCATTCGTATTTTATCAGTTTCAGTAGTCGTTTGGATTTGGATTTGAATACTGTTTTGACTACAGTACTACAGTTACAGTCACAGTTGCTACAACAACAACAACAACAACTCAAGGTAAACTACAGTGATACATGTAAAAGGAAAGGGAACTGGAAATGTTCAGATTTTTCTTGAACTTCAACCAAAATTCCTCATCAATAATGGAGGAAAAACTTATCCATGTTGGATCTTGGAGATCGTGTCTGCGTCTATATGGTACATACATGCATTTGATAGTAGTGTAGTAAATGAATAGATTTGGACCTGGAGTACTGGAGTTGTAGTTGTAATTCCTTTGTGCCCATAGCCCGAGCCCAAGCATGGCTATTGAATTCAAAAGGGCACTTGTACACACTACAATGAAAACAGTTTCTCTCGAGCACGTCTATAAATAAGTTTTTTACTATCTATATAATATCTGTCTATAGGTTGTATGTCTCGACAAAAGTCTACAGTCTATACTTTTCACATATGATACACCCAGTATATAGGGGCATAGCTATAGTCAATTCCGATTCCGAATTGGGGTCATGTAGTCGTCTTCTTTGGCTTCGTCTGCAAGTCTATAGAAGAGCACATGTAACATTATCTGGAGAGATCTGTTCCGATGTTCCCAAAAGGAACTCACTCTCTTGGTATTGATTGTTGTATACGAGATCATCTAATTGTAAGTTTGGAAGACTGACTGTGGTTAACATCGTAGGAGGACGATGGACAATTCAATGAAGTAAAAGAAGGAAGAAGGTCTCACGACGATGAAAGTCTATATCTTGTGTAAAAGTGAAATCTTTTGACCCTCCTCCCGTATACACAGTTATTGACGCGCCCCCCTCGCCCTCGCTGGATGCTATGGAGCTGGAATCTGGATGACTGACCCATCAAATCAACTAAAAGCAAACGAAAAAACATTACGTGTCTGGACGTGGATATAGATACTTGAGAAGGATCATCATAGGTAATATTTCGGTTCGTTTCTGTTTCTAAATGAATTTATCAAGCCTAACAACTAACAAGTATGGCTATATGACTATGTGCTCTGACTTATCTGTACTCCCTGTACTACCTAGACTACGCGCACTTGATCCCCACTTTCTCTCTCCCTCTCAACTTTCAAGTGTTGGGAGAGTGAATTTTAGCTTTAACTTTAGCTTTATTGACGGGACCAGGACGAGTGTAACTATGTAACTGGAGCTTGCATTTTTCGTTAGCACATGTATATACATATTATATAGTATATATTATTACCATGGCCATGGGATGATCGAGAAATCGAGACTATAAAGCACAGTACACTGAGCACTGCACTAAATTTGTCTATAATATTCTATCTTTTTTTTATTGTACGTGGCCGGGGCGCTGGTGGTCCTATCAGATGAATCCAAGACCCATGCCCATAAGATCCTAATCGAAATCCAGCGTCGTCGTCATCTCCTCGAACATCCATAATGCTCTAATAGTGGTTGTAGGATGATGTTCAAGAAAGTGGAAAAATTTCTACTGGAGACACAAGAACTCTCTTACATGGATGTTGACTCTCGTCCTCGTCATCAGCACCGGCCCCGGCACCGGCACCGGCACCCGCTCTCCGTTTCGGTTTCGGTTTCGGTGAGTTGGGCTCAAGCACATGATAAATTTGATAAGATGTCGACGGTCGAGTCGCTCGGCTCGGTCCCGGCACCGGCCCCGGCACCGGTGTCGGTCTAGTCGCTTATATATGTCATTACTACTTCATACTGCTCATAGGAGTTTCTCACTCCACCTCTAACTCATCTCATCGCCATGTCGGTATCTGTCAGGTCTTGTCGTGTAGCAGTGCAGATGAAATTCTGATAGTACTTCATATACCATTCCAAGCAGCACTCACTACAAGTCTTTAGTAGCATTAGGAGCATCTTTTTTCGCTCTAGCACTCTCACGGACCTGTAAAAAAACCGAGTTCGACAGCAGTTGAGCCGTTTACACAGATCCATAGAGGATGAGACAGGGCGGACGCGGACGTGAAGGGTGAGGAGGTGCTATGAAATTTTCAATTCTATATAGTCATCAACAGAGGACTGAGACTTGGGTGTAGGTAGGTAGGTACCTACTTTATGTGGAACACGTGTAAAATTCTTGAGCTCAGGGATGTGTCTGTTCACTATATATACCTTTGCTAAGTTTTCATATGATTAGAACGGGTCCCATGAAGCCATCTCATGAATTTCCAAAACCCATTGTGCTATTTTCTGCCATATGTTTGTGTACTCTGTAGGCTCTGTATAGTGTATTGTCTCGTATGTGTAATGCATAATGTATGTTGTTGGACGACGGGGGTATGTACGTCCATGTCGGCGTCCTTATAGTGTCTAGGAAATCAAGGAAGCTGGGTCTGTATGTGTAAAGATTTGAAATCTTTCTCCTTTTTTATCCTCGACTTAGCACACCACAGCCACAGTCACCACCACCACCACCACCACCACACACTCCGGATTGAATTTTCTCACCTACCCAATTTTAGCTAAAAGTAAGTTACTTTTTTCGGAACATACATACGTGTAGGTGGATTGGATTAGTGGATGAAGCAAATTGCTCAAAGCAAAGTCACATGTACTCACGTGTATGGTTACAAAACCTTTCATTCCACCCAGTACCCCAGTATACCTACCTCCCTATATAGTACATACCTTCACCTAGTGCACTTGGAATCCGCAAAAAGAAGAAGAAGAAAATGAAAACGATTCCGGGATGAGGACAATTGTGTTCGGCTTCTCCATTTCACCCTCAGGTCCCTTGGCTCCGCGAAAAAAGCTTTTACAGAGAACTCAACGCTCAGACACATAGGCAGGTAAAAGGACTGAGCGAGTAGAACGTAAACTGAGAGCTCAGGCATCATAGTTACTTCAATATTCAATATGAATGAGATGTGAGATGAGAAAATATTATACTGAAATTTTTTGAAATTCAGCATTGTTGTTATCATAATATTATAGAAAGGCGGCGACGGCGACGAAGATGTTGAATACCAAAAAAATGAGTATGTGAATGGAGGTAGCTAGGTAGGTAGGTAAAAGTAGTACGGGATTCTCCTCGCACACTCGCATGAATTTCAAACGGAGACTGTGGAGACGTCGTGTACACACACACACAAAATATAAGAAAAATGGTACTCTGCTCGCTCTGATATAGCATTCAACTTACCTACGTTAGATTTGGAGTCGGCAGTCGTAGAGAAAGATGAGAGAAACTCAAGTCATATTGATAAGCAATAAAAATAAAAATGAAAGATATGAAAAGCCGCTCTTTTTTTTGAAACGATGGAAAATATTCCATCCTCATCTCCTTCCATGTATACGCATAACAAAGTTACCATTCAAAATTGCTCCGTGGAATAATGCATAGGGCCCTTTGTCTGGTCCTGGTCCTATGGTCCTGGCTCTGTGGTTTGGCACATAGAAGTCGGATCGCAGGCTCTCTAGCTTTTGGTCCCTGTCTCTATATATTCCTTTACCTACAAAAGTCTTGAGAATTGCGGTCCTAAGAGTTTGTGACAGGGCCGGATAATGCGGCCAGCGCAGGCAGCCCCCGCTGCCTGAATTTTCAAAAAACATGTAAATAGAATATTTTGACTTTTCAAAAACATGCAAATAGAACATTTTACACATTTCAAAAACATGGAAATAAAACATTTTCCACTTTTCTCAAAACATGTAAATAGAACATTGAGCACTTTTCTGAATCAATTAAATCAAACATTTTGCACTTTTCTAAAACATGTAAATACAACGTTTTGCTTTCCTAAGAAACCCTTCAACAAAATCAAATTATTGGTTTTTGAATGGAAACAAATTGCTGCCTAAAACCAATTCCTTCGTCCGGCCCTGGTTTGTGACGACGGTAGACGGTAGTTGAGTGGTAGTGGTAGTGCAGTAGCCGTAGGATAGTAGAAAGAAGTGCAGTAGATATTTTAGCAAGAAACCCAAACGAGCATAAGATAGCTAACTGCTCTTTGGATTTTGGACAGACCGGATTGGAGTGGTAGTCCTGGTGGATGGAAAGAGTGCAAATCCGTGGCTGTAAATGGGAATTGGGGAGAAGGGGAAGTGAAGCTATACAAACAGAGTTGGTGGAGGAGGAAGTAGAGAGCAGACAAGTTCTCAAACTCCTCCACTGTAAAAGGAAGGAACCAAGACGACTATCATCATCTCTTCTTTCGTCCTCTCCAACCACTTTTTTACCTACACTTTCCATGTCTATTAAGCTCAAGCTGAAGCATTATCAACTCTCCAGCAGATTTCAAAAATCAATACTACAAACAACTAACAGCTCCTTCCCTCATCCCTCCCTCCCTCCGACCCTCGCTCACTGACCTGTGATCTCGTCTGTCAGAATTACAAGAAAAAATAAAAATAGCTACATATTTTTTTAAAACGGGAATTCTGCTAGAAAAGTATTGACAAGCGATCCCTTGCCTCGTGCCTAGAGAACATGACCATTCATTTATTTATAAATGCGAAATTTATTATGTACGTACCTACATTATTATATTGCTAATATATTAGTATATACAAACCATATCGTCTGTGAAGAACCAAAATGACCCATATCCATTTTTAGTCAAAAACAAAATGCACTATCTACAGACAAAATTAAAATAGCATGTCCATGAAAACATGTAAATAGAGCCTTGTGCATTTTTCAAAAAACAAGTAAATAGAATATTTTGCAATTTTGAAAAACATGTAAATAGGACATTTTGCACTTTTGAAAAACATGTTAATAGAATATTTTACGCTTTTCAAAAACGTGTAAACAGAAAATTTCACGCTTTTGAAAAACATGTAAATGGAACATTTTACAATTTTCAAAAACTTGTAAATGAAATATTTTTCACCTTTCAAAACGCTTAAAATAGAGCATTTTACAATTTTTTCAAAAACATGTAAATAGAACATTTTACAGTTTTTCAAAAACTCTTAATTAACATTTACGCATTTTACAATTTTCAAAAACATGTAAATAGAACATTTTACACTTTTTCAAAAACTCTTAATTAACATTTACGCATGTTTTTTATTTTGTTTTTATGACATAGCTCATTTTGATTATAGATTATAGATTAAATTAGATATGGGTCATTTTGGTTCTTCACAGACGATATACCGAAATACATTCTAGATTCTAGATATTTATAATGGGGATTTTACAAGATACTTGGACGCAAACACGGTCAGTGGATGATGGCTCACAATCTATATAAACCAAATGAAAACTGATGGCTCAATGTCATGTGTTTTAAAAGTAAATCAAGAATTAATGAGCAATACCCTATCATTCATCATATAGAATCTCATGACGTGTGTGTGTGTGTAGCGTAGATTCTAGATGAGAATGTATTCAAATAAAAGTCAGTATAGTAAGTACCTAGGCATTATAGCATAGTGCCCACATGAGTATGTAGGGATGTAGTAGGTAAGTGTTGTGTAGGTGTTGGTTTGGTAGCCACTACTACTACTACTAATACATACCTAAAACCACACTGCACTCATGCGAGCATGGTTCATTGAATCTCTTATATTCCAATAATTCCACTCTTGGTGGTTTAGCATTGGGTTTTTTGGGTTTGCTCTCCCTTCTTTCATTTCTAAATGGTTTATAAATTGTGCAATGGAAAATAATGATTCGCGGCTTGTCTGTGGGTTTAGTATGGATGTTTTCTATATTTATAGCGCAACTCTTTTCCGCTGAATTTGGAACGTGTATCGTTAATTCACGTTAATACTCGTCCAGGATTATCTCTGTGCCGACTGCCGAGAAGTAAGTATAGTAGCATAGCTACTGTCTATATTTAACTCACTGAGTGAAATCAGAACTTATGCGTGTAGCGGACGTACCTATACTAAATTCTAAACTCTATACTTTTAGTTTTAGATTCATATTACAATTTCGTAATTTCGTCTCGCACTATAATAATATGTAGCCTCCCTTTTTTAGCCGAGTCTGTCTATCCCAAACCAAACCACACCACAGCAAAGGCCGAGGCCGATGTCAACGTTGCAGTAGCACTCTTGAAATAGGGACAACCAAGAAGGCGGAATAAAAAGGATGCATTCACTCTACATAAATTTCGTGCATGATCCTATTAAATTAATGGACAGTGGCGACGGCGGCGTTGATAAGTAGCCCATTTGTTTCCTTTGAAGTATAAGGGAAGGTGGGGAGGGCGGGGACTGGGACTGGTTTGAGTGTGAACTCGGAATAGTGAAAGGAATAAGTGATAGATAAAATCCTTCTCCCGTCTACTAGTCTTCACATGATTGTAGATTGGAAGCATGTAGTCAAAGGGCTATAATATGGGAGATTGGGATTGTCATCTGCTTCATCCTCCCTCATGGGGTGCTCCTCGTGGAATTAATAATAATAATAATTAATTCAATTAAAATTATTTCATGGATCATTACAAGTCATGGATGGGAAGAGGACAAAGAGGTTGGGTTTTGGGTGATAAATTCAAACAACTTGAAGGTTCTGGCTCTACAAGCCCAACACTACACAATGCAATGCCCCACAGATTGAACAGACTGTACCAAACCCAAAGCTAAAAGCCAAACTAAACTAAAGAGAGTGCATTTTGTAAAAGTAGCCATTATAATCTATAACGATAAGCACAGTTTGAGCTTTAATGGCTTCATCTATCCATATACTTTGTAAATCTGTATATAGTAGCACACGGAGAATACAGGGAAGATAAGCTAGAACTAGAGAGCTTCATCCTTCCTTATTTCTTTTCCAATATTAAAATATAAAAAATCTGTAGTATACGCATATATTTTCCCAGGTACAGGCACGGACTACCACTAGTTAGGACACACATATTACTATATTAATGTATTACCATAATAACATCCATGTATAAAGTTTGCTTTGGTAAAAAATAAATGTGGCATATATGAATATAGTGAGTTGATAAGGGGAAAAATTGGTTTAACTTCCCCGGTTTACGTTGCTTGGTCTACGTTTTCATTTTCATGAGCACATAAAAATATCGGGAATGATATCTAACTATATAGCATGTTAAAGTGCAGCTATATCACATTGTGTAGGTAGGTAGGTACCAACTTGATTTTCATGCCATATACTTGCACACAGAGCTGTATGTGCATAGATGGGTTTATCCTGCGTGTGCTACGTTTTATAAATTAAAGGAGGTAGCGAGGTACCTAGTACCTTTACTAGAGGAAGGAATATAAATAGGGATCGAATATGAGGCTACAGTAGTATGTACATAATAATATAAATAGGAAGGAGGTTACCTAGCCTATAGGTATACTTTTAGAGTTGATATTTTGTGAGCTTTTTATGAAAGTGTAAGTGTAGCACGTTCAGAGTCTTCTGGTCCTGGTCTGGTCTGGGTTGCATGGTTTGGAGATGGAGATGGGAACTTTGACATGCGAAGTAGAAAGAATCGAAGTAAACTTGGAGCGGAAGGAAGTGTGGGGCTCTAACTTCGCTCCTCGAGTTTCCAGCAGCAGCTCTGAGTTCTCTCCCATCTCCAAAAACTTGAGTCACTCAGTCCTTCTTTTCTCCAGCAGAACGTCAGAACACAGAACCGACACTCTCTCTCATCTCGTCTTAGCCTCATAGTCAGCTCCAGCTCCTTCCAAAATTCTAAAACGGGCTCCTGGCTTCTTCTTCTTCTACATACTTTCTTCCCTTCACACCGTTGCATCCTCCGACTCCGAACCCAACTCCCTCGTGAGACTCCAACTACTATAACAAGACAGGAGAAGGAGGAAGGGAATCGTATAAGCTAAACGAACCAAGACCAGAAGATAGCCTAATTTCTATTCCTCTTTTCTCAGGACGTCAAGTGCCAAGGAACCACAGTCAACAGCCGCAGCAACCTCACAGACACTAACCAACACCAACACCAACATCAACAGCCTAACAGCATCAGCATCTCCGGGAGAATTTAATATTCACCGAATTCCACGGGAAACAAGACGGAGGTATGAGTACGAGGACAAGTGGAATCTGGAGAAGGGAGCAGGGACACAAATTTAGTAGTAGAAAATGAATATTAAAATAACTGGATATTTTTGCCATCATCAGCAGATTATTACTATATAGTAGCTTACCTTCCTTGTCGTGTGACGTTCCCATTCTTTGGATCATCATAAGTTCAGGAGCTTATTATACAAGTGAATTTTGTGATTAAAAAAATTATAAAAGGAAAATTATTCATATATATTTTCCATAGTACCATTTACGACAACGAGTCATCAGCAGTGGGAGTGATAGTACTATCATTGTAGTAGCAGTAAACGTTAAGCCACATTTTTATCTCAATGTTGTTTCTACACTAAAAAAAAGAGTTGAGCTACGCATATTTTGAAATTTTATTGAGGAAAAAGAATTTATATGTAACTTCCCTTCATCAATAATACTGTAGTAAATTATATTGTTGGGAAAACATTCATTCCGATCCGGGATATTTACTGGAATCACAGTAGTAAAAAAAAATAGTGCTATTTTTAAACTGCTCTAATCCAAGTAAAATAAAGTAAATGCAAGAAGGATCACTACTACAAGTGTCTTTACATATGTAAGGACATTCTTTGACTACAAACTACAATCAACATCACACACACCAAAAGGACGGAGATCGCTTCAAATTTCATCGTTTGTAGTACTCAGCATCACTCACTGGACCGAATAATATAAGCATCTTGGCTTTACGTGGCTTGAAACCCATAACTGGAAAAACAGGCAGATATACTGCTTTACCAGATTGTCAGCATTTTTGTGTGAGCAATTTGTGAGATTGGGGAGGAAGGAGCACAAAGTAGAGAGCGTGATTTGATTATATAATTATTATGTTAGGTGGTTTATAAAGTATTATTATGTGTATGAACTAGACGGCATATTATTATGAGTAAAAACGACCAAATGAAGACAAGCGTTGAAACTGTCAACTGTGTTCCGTGCTATGTACTATTATGCAGTTGGTACTAGTCCTAGTCAAAGTGGGGAGTAGTTAAATAAACAGGAATTTGATAAGTGTACTTAATTCTATAGATAGCATTGTTCACATACAAATACAAAAGAATGGAGACCGGAAGATCGAGAAAATAACAAAATATAAAGTGAACAATTGAAATTGACAGCCGATATTGTTCTGCTATATAAGTACCTACCTAGGTTTGACAGCGGATGGTCATGTGCACATACTGCACAAGTGCTGACAACGGAGAGCGCACAAAAACGCATCTATCATCTTTAATGTATGGTCGTCGCGACTCAAATTATAGAAAGGACATTATATTACTACGACGCTTGTATAATATAGAAATGAAGAACGATCTCTGTGAGTGTCAACTTGGAAATACAAGACAGGAGAGAGCTCAGAGGTGAATTATCATTCAATTCGATAACTCTCTCATTATTAATTTCTGTCGTAGTCCTTGTACATATTTGGTACCCAACACATTTGGTGGAAATATTAAAACTTTGGTGTAGAGTGTTATAGGCTAGCTATAGGAAATACATGGTTGAAATTATCATCAGTGACAGTCGTGGAATTTGAAACAAAAGTTGAAATTGAATGGTGCTCCGGAATCTGTCCCAACGTACTAATTAAATGATTATGATTTAATACCTCCAAACTTACCAGAAACGATTGAGAATAAGTAAAAAGTTTTGCCGTCAATAAATAAAATGATTTCTGCAATTCTGCTGTATAATAGAGAGAGACGAGTTAAATAATTATTACAATTTTCAAAATTTGTTCACGAATAAAATATACGGACGGATGCGGTGCGAATTATTTTTATGATTATGACTTCCTCCTTTAGTCTGTGTGTTCTAAAGTCAGAGCTAATAAAAAGACTGTAGTAGGTACCTTAACCTACCTGCTCTACTGATACATCTGAGAGTAAAGGAAGACGTGCTGAGACACTGTCAATTTTTACAGTCCACTATATATACTTATATACACTATCAGTATATAGGTTTTAAATGAAATCTCGCTATCCACTAATCCAGCACCTTCATCGGAAACCATCCTACCTACTTAAATCTGAAGCTATACTTTTCTAATGGTGTAGTAGCCGTGCTGTAAAAGAGTCATCCGTACAACTTAATGGCACATAATTTGCTCCTGTGCAGGCTTTTCCTGGTGCATCGTCGCTACCGTGCTCAAGGACATCCCAAATCCCAGACCCAATACCATCAATTACGACTTGGTGGCTAACAAAGTAAAACTGACAACACTAATAATATGGGACATAATACCCCTGTGACTGGAGACGCTCAGAGTCTAAAGCACATATGTTTGCTGAGTAGGAGCGAGCGTGATAACGTGAATTAGTCCGTCTCCAACCATCCTACATAATTGTACCCATCTGTTCCTAAAACAAAATAAAATATATAGTCACATAATTCAATGAATTTTAGTATGTGGTAAGCAATTTGGTTAATTTGTTGGTCCCTCATTATTATACAGAACAGAACATAAGGTTCGCCAACGACAAATTCCAAATTACAAACTACATGGTGCTTACTTGGTACTAGAGAGAGAGAGAATTTTATCCAGTAGTACAATCTGCTTTGATACTGATTAAGTGTGATTGTCGTCCTGGTTCCGACAACTACAACTACTACTCCTGCTAACTGCTTTAAGTGTAGAGGATTATTCAACTCACAACCTGAACACAGTCAGTGTCAACCTGAACAATTATTCGAATTATTTCGAGCATCGACTAGACCATTATATTGTGGATTTGAAATTACTACCATTGTGCACGTTTTCATGTGTGTTTCTATGAATTCGACGAATTCGACGTTAGGATTGTGAGTAATTTCAAGTATTTCAATAGGCATATTCAATCAAAATTAACCTGTGTGTTCAGTTGTTAAGTCGTACGTGCTGCATCGGGCATCATCGGAATCTTTTGTACTACCACTTCAAGGAATCAGGTACTATATACTAACTGCTATATTTCTAGTAAAAACCATAAAAGTTTTTTGTTTTAATACTTAAATATTTACTTCTATATATTTATACATACACGTGGTTGTTTGTATATAGTAACCTTACAACTTAAATTTCATACTGAAATACCGTGTCTTCTCTCTGTCTTCGAATCAAAAGCGTAAGGAGCAGATGGACTTGGAATTGAAATCGTATCGGAGCTCGATTTCATCTTTTCTCGTCCATCTTTGGCAAACATTTACCTCCAGTTTGATTTGTTTGAGGCTCCTACATTCCCATACATATTCCCATAACTTTCATGAAATAATATTAGCTCAACTTACTTCCTATACAGTATGTATTTGTCAATCGTACACGGAAATTCCCAAAATATTATATCAAAAAAATATTTTCACAGACGTACTCTGTGTACTTTTGTACATACGAAAATAATGTTCGACATATTTTCTGTAACGTCCTCGCTCCAGGACACTGTTTACATTGCTAAACATTGTTTATGTGTGTGAGTCGTAAATTTAGTTTTTCGAGATGAAACAAAAATTCAAAATGATTGTATGGTTAAAAATAAACCTAGATGTGCTTACATTACTTAGGTTGGTACTATAAGTTTCGTGCTAGTCCTAGTCGTAACTATATGTACAGTGTGTCGATTATCGAAGCGAATCGAATTGTAAGTAAGTAATGTAGAAGATTATTTTGCTCGGTATCGGTTGGGTAACCCCACTTATTGTTAGTCTCGGTTTTAATAGAAAATAATAATAACACTTTGTAAACACACAGAAGAAACTGTGAATATCAACTATCAACTTGACTAAATATTGTTGAGAAGGGAATGTAAAGGTTGGATCCGGACTTACATTACTTCACATGGTCCGATAGTCCGATTTGAATTTCACAGTAGCAGCTCTGTAGATAATGCTAAATCCATGATGACACTCAACAATGTCATTAATTCTCAATTAGCACTGGGTTTGGGATTTTCTCTGATCGGTAGGCTCAAAAGGTATGATTTTGATAAAACTTATAAGAGATAAAAAAAGCATCAATTATCACCATATATTAGAATGCGTGTCCTGGTAAATTGGAGCAGGGACATACGCCATTGCATTATACATAACCTGTAAAATGTTAATCCTACTTGGAACACTTGGAAGCTTACGTAAGTATGTATTAGTAGTGTGCATTTACTTTTACGTTACGTGCTTCAAAACTCCACGTATAGAAAACCTTGCCCTTCAGATTTCATAACTGACCCTGGCCGTCGTCGTCGTTGTAGTTAGTGAAGACTGACACTGACATTGACAAATAGAAATAATATTTTATTATAGCAAAATTTGGGAAATCCGCTGAAAAGCTATGGAGTATGGAGCTGCTTTGCTTTAGGAGGTTATAGAATTATTAGAAGTAATAAATTACGATATGCATATAGGTGGCTTATATCTCATACATATATAGTTAGATGAACATGATATATCAGTATCAGTAGTGGTAAAATGGTGATGCAATATAAGCAGGGTTCTAGTTTTAAAGGTTATGAGACTTGGTCCAAACGATGTGAAGTGAACAGGAAATATTTATATAAACGAGAATTTCCATTCTTTTTGTGCAGCAATTCAAGTTTAAATTATTTTCATATTATGCCTGTGAAGTTGAAGCGTACTATTTTGTTCAGCACTGACACCGATGACCGCGACAACGACGATGATCTATGAATCCTCCGCTCATAATGTATAGTAATCACAGTCTGAGAGAATAGAGGAGTGAGAACACAGATTGCGAGAACAAAGGCAGATTTTAGCAAAGTAATAAATTGCGTCTTTCTTCGTATGGCGTATGGAGTAGTAAATACTATTAAGGAATGAGTAAAACTAAACTTCATTGTACAAACAACATAACATTGTGTAGTAAGATAACTATTTATGCCAGATACCCAGATACCCATACAGTTCAATACTCATTAAACTCAAAGACTCCTACCTGTGCGTTGTGTGGGCTCACTAGTCAGTCATTCAGATTGTGTACAAAACTCAAATGTTATTGCTATACCTCCATACAGTTGTCATATCCTTAATAGTTAGACGAAATAAAAGGAAGTGGGAATGATATGTACAGTCAGTTCACACCATTATAGCAGTACGTAAGTACTGTTAGTTTTAGTCTCTGTAACTTCAATAGTAAATCCCTTCATGTAGGAGCAAATTGCAGTTAATATTTACATATTTGCATAGCTGGTACTGGTAATATAATTCCATGACGTTCCACTTCCTCTCTGCCACTATGTATCGTAAAGTTTAGCTTTGAACATAATAATAATAGAAGCAAAATATAAGCAACTGCTGATGCTGATATTTTCAGCTAACGACGTTTCATTTCAAGTTTTCTTCCCTATCAGCATTCCTATAACAAAATCAAAATACTTTTGTACCAATTTTAACTCACTATAGTTTGTTCAGTTCACAATCGACACTGTGCTTCTTTGAAAGAATTTCTATTTCTATATTTTGAAAAGAGAGCAGACACTTGTAACTACATTTCTGCATGTGTAGTATAAATAAATGGAAGTATTTACCTACCTACATAGTTTTAGTTTTTTGCAGCTTTAATTTAAGTTGTAATAATAATTCCATTGAAGACTGGATATTCACTTTTATTATTGTTGTTCGGTTCGGTGTGGCGGGAAATTAGTGTTGAGAATTGTAGGCCGTCAGTTATCGTATTGACGAACTTCAGTTTCAGTTTGTGTGTGGAACAGTGCAACTTAACTTGCCACAGGAGTTTGCAAAGACGTCACCTAAACTGTGTTCTAGGTTTCGATTTCGATTGTCGCACAAATTAAATATGTTTACAGAACAAAAGCAAGTTTATTCAGCTTTCAGTCTCGAATTCGAATCTCATTCTAATTCATGTATATACTACGTAGTTTTAAAGGTGATTGTATAGAGAATAACGAGAACAAGGAAGAAAGGTTTATTATGTTCTGCCTCAAGTCACACCCGTCATCATCATCATCATCCGCGCGTCCTTGTTTCTCTTCGATTGAGTATTAATCAGTTTCCAGTCAGTTTCCTGCTCCAATTCAGAATCAGCATAATTTGTTTTTACTGAATAACCTACATAAATAGTGATTTATTTTAGTGTGGAAGCTTATTCGTTACAATAATTATGCATTGCATGTGGGATTCAGTAGGTTTGATTATCCTGTAGAGGTAGGTTACTAGTGGTGTGAATGGAAGGTTAGATAGTGTAGATTTAGATTGTAGTTTGCAAATTAGTACATAGCTCTGCTCAAGAACTGAACAAATTATATAGAAACAAGAAATTGAATTAATGGAGTGGTTGGATTGAAGAGCTCCTTGAGGTTTTCGCTGTAGTTGTAGGTAGTGAAGGAATACTGTACGTTTTTACTATAGCATTTAGTCTTTGTTGCTATATTGAATTCTTATTGCTTCTGAATGAATTTTAATATTTAACACGTCTATATATTAGAGCTATATTGTGTATTACCCGACCCCGCATCAACTATTTTTCATTCATTCGTTTTTATTCGTGTACTGAATATAGTAAATAATATAGGAATCGCTTACCATAATTCACTGATTGTGCGATTAAAGTATTTTGTTTGTTGTAATGCATCCGTGCTGGCGATAACCTCGGTATTAATTTTCAGTTACCTAGTTTAGTTGCATTTTTGTTTAGAGGTAATTTTTGAGAGTTAAAGGAAACACGGATTTTACAGTTTGGTTCATATATTCAGATATCTATGATATTGGTTATAGATCACTGTTGATCATGAATCTGTAGTAAATGTCGGGATGATTTAAATTCTGCTGCATAAAGAAACATTTAGTGTATTAACTTTTATTTAGAATGCATGACATGGATATTTAGCTGTTGTATTGGTGTGTGTGAAATGTAGGAAGTTGAGTAGACGGGTGTACTATCACTCGAAATACGGTAGTAAGGTACATAGGTACGCTTGTTTTACTTATTGACCTCCGGCGGCAACACATTTTTATGTTTGGTTGTCGATTGATACTTAAGAACAAGATTAAAGTCTGTCAAGGGAATAGCATGTCCGCTCCATAGCCCCAGACATCCAGACTTGTTTACTGTTAAGATTAATTCCAAGAAAGTAAGGTAGAGTTATGTGGCATTCTTGTGTTTGTAGTCCTTTTCTGTCATTAACAAAGCGGTTTCAGCATTAGTTCATCGAAATACATTTATATAGGTGCATTAGCATCAGTTTTTCGGTTTTTGGTTCTCCATTTCATGTTACACTGTCATTTGAGAGTGAAAGAAACAAAAGCTATTTTGAGATTAAGACCACAGAGCAATCATCGATCCAAATTAGATCCAAAATTTCTAGTTCACTCATTTTGTAAAGAACTCCTCAGTTTGTACTTGGACGGTTGTGTGTTCCCCACTCTCTACTTCCCGTTGACTTCTACTGATACATACGGATGGGAGTCTCGAATATATAGATGAAAAGTCTCCAGTACCGAAGTCGAGGCTAGCGCTTCTAAAGAAAGATATATAGAAATGTTGATACTGAAACATACATAAAAAGATCTTTAAAAAATTGTTTGCTGTACTAAAAGTCGTTCAAGATTAGAATTGTAAAGCTTCTTGAATTTCGATCAAGAGTGTTTCAAAAACAAACAAAAACGCTTGCTAGTTTCAAATGAAACGTATGAAACCCTGAAATCAAATTTTCGTTTTTTAGTTGTGAATAAATGAATTTCATTTTTGTAACCATAAGCATCGAGAGCTCGAGACTCGAACCGACATTTGACGATTTCCAAGGTCTCGGTCTCGAAATTCGATATTGTAACAGTGAGCCGATATCCCATCTCTACGTCCACCAAACACAGCTCAGGTCCCATACACTAAGTGAAGGCTGCTAACTTACAATTATGTGCGGACAAGTTCTCATTTTGTTGGTGCTTACATCGCATCGTTCATCCATTAAACAAACAATGCATGGTTGGGACGGAGACGGAAAACTAGTGTAGAGACGGAACTACACCTCTGTCCTTTTCTATTACAATAACTCTATAAATAGAATCCCGCCAGTCCCATAGCACAAAGGGCTATGGTATTTAGTCAGGCGAGCGAGAAAATGTAGCACACAGGTAGTTAATACAGACAGTGGAAGCTTTCCAATTGACCATTGCTTGGAACAATGGGAATCCTTTAGTACATACTCAGACAGTAGAACATCTCAATGCCATCGCTTATAGCGATGGGATACATACCTAGGTAGCTAGAAGAAAGGAAAGAAGTTGAAGTCGAAGCTGTAGCGGTAAGAAGTCAGGGAGTCGGATTCTAGCTTTTCAAGTATACACTTAAAACCTTGATTTTACTCGAGCTACAGAAGGATCATTCTTTTCCTATCTCTTACACTTTTGAGCTCTGACTACAGTTTTGATCAGTTTTTCACAGCGGAATATAATATTCAACAGCAACTGATATTTAGACTCCAGAAAAGTGATCATATTCTTTTGATTAAAAAGTCATTAGTAATCTAAATACGAAGTTTAGCTTTTCCTTACGATAGGTAAACTGACCCAGTACATCAGGTCAGAAGTTAGACGTTGAGGTTAAGATTTACGAGCTGAAAGAAGGAAACGGGATTTATTGCTATTTGCCGAAGACTCTAAGGTCTCGGGATTCCATCGGACAGTGCCGTGGGACAGTAGATACTTCCATTCTCACCGGTAATTCCACGCAATATAGCTACTTACCTACCTTTTCTCACACTTTGTGATTCTTTTCCTCACTCGTCTCCGTCCGTGAATATAGTATGTAATATAAAGTTCTGTATAATATTCGATATTGAAGTGATTGATGGAGGTTATAAAAGTATTAAAACATCTTCCTCAAAGATATTAATCACTAAAACATTTCTCTTTAGTTCCTACGGATTTGATTTCATCTATGAACGCACATTTCTTATATCATAAATATAAATATTAATTATAGCTTAACTAAAGCTTAGGTCATAAACGAAATCTACTTCTATGAGGTTTGAGCTTCGGAACCGCTCCGTTTCCTCAAAAATCATAGGTGCGGGGTAGGATTTTCGTTTTTGTCCCTATTACCGTGAAAATTCTGAAAATTTTGACCCAAAATTTCGAAATTTCGAAAATTCTCGAAAATTTTTTATTTTTGTTTATATGATTATTTTACGTTATTTTTATACTTAAAGGATATATTTTGTTAATATTTTAACCATATTTTTACGTCTACAAAAATTCACGAGAGACCAGAGAGAGACAGAATAGCAAAATCTGTTCTATGTTCTGTTTTCCTGTCATTTTGGCATCTTTGCATCGGAGGATCTTTCGGTATTGACTAACTTTCAATGAGTGTGTACCCATCTAAATCGTGAATTGTGAAACGTGATTGGTGACAGTTGTGAAGGGACCCGTAACTCACTAGCCAAGAGTAAAAACCCACCCCGTAAAAGTAGGTACATACTTATGATAGTCGGTATCCTAACCTTTTTGATTTTTATAATTATTGTAGCCAGACTCGAACTTCGACGCATAGACCTACCGATTATTGAGCTAATAATTCTCGTGCAACTAATACGGGATCTCACCAGATTTTTGATTTTATATTAAATGCTGTTTATAATATTTTTATTAATATTGTTTTCATTTATTCTTCAAATTTGGGAAAACCTGTTAATAGACCACATACCTGTACGCGCGATTGTGATTATCCTAGGCAATATTATTGACATAATCAAATACGTCATCATTAGCCAATAATTTTCGCTCATCAATATATCAAATCGAAAGCCATAATTTATTTACTTATTGCCTATCAGCTTGAAAAATCCTTTTTAAGTTTGACAAATATATTATTTTAACTACACACACAGAGACAACTCTTAGTGTGGAGGGAAACTCTGACCTATTTTTTTTAATTTTTTATATAGAGTGACAAAAGCTGTCATTGGAATATTTTAACTTTCTGAAATCCTATTTTTTTACTTAAATTTTTCTAACTATGGCCCATTTGAATGAGGAAGAGCAGGCATTATTCGGCATTGATGCCCCAGCTAATATACATTTATTAGAGTCGGACGACGATGACATGACTCAGGAGGAAATTAGGGAGAGAGACGCATACATAGCTAGACGGGCTGCAGCACAAGCCGAGGATAAACGAGTCTACGAGCTAAAATTACAAGAACTGCGGAATAAAGAAGCTTCAGATAGGATAGCTAGAGGCCAAAGCGCCGAAAGTAGCCGCTCACAAGGCAATCCACCAGCTTCCATTTCCTCGGCTCCCCAACCTAGAACCTATTTTGGTAAAACTCAGCCTTCAGCCAAACTACCTCCAAATCCTTTCGATTCACAACCTAGTAATCCTCTGCCTAATTTGACTAGAGCTCCTGAACAAAATGCATTTGCATCAAGCAGAAGTTTACTAGGTAGATCAGCCGAGGATATAGCAGCACTCAGGGAAGTTTTCGCTCCACCAAGACCCACTAGTAAGGAAGCAGAATTAACTCGCACTATACGTAATAACGAGATAATTAAAGATTGGACAAAATATACTGGAGATAGTGAGGTAGCCGCGTTTTTAGGCAAATTTAATGAGGACGCACTATATCTCGACATGACTGATTATGACAAGTTTGACGCTCTCGATCGTGTACTGGATGGTCAGGCCATGGAATGGTGGAAATCAGAAAGGTCTTCATGGAGACCTACAATTAAACGACAGACTCCAGGTCATAATAGGGAGCTATGGAAAAAGCTCGAGACAGCATTAGCAGTCAGATTCGACAATGAATCATTGGTCAATAAGGCTAAGGCAGATTTACCTAGAACTGCATATAATAAAATTATGGGTAGTTCTGAATACATTTCAGCTAGACTTAGTGTATTGCGACGCATTGACTATAATATGAGTGCAAATGACTTGTTAGTTGGTCTATTGAAGGGTTTACCAAAACGAATGCGCAGTAATATGATCGGCTGCACTACTATTGACCATTTTAGAACCACATTAGACAAAGCCATAAGTACTGGCGTTATTCACGACTGGTTAGATCCTCCAGTAGCCGCACAGAATACATACTCAGGCCCAAAACCCGAGGAACGTACATACGCCCGAGCATTTCACACTAATGCCCCATACCAGCGTCAGCAAAATGTTGGGATTATTGTAGAACCACAACGCGAACCCATAGCTCAGGTTGCCCAAGGTGCCCCTGTTAACCAAGGAGTTCCTCGATACCCGCCTAATCCAGTTAATGGAGCTCCCTATGAAGCTCCTCCTGATCCTAATGTCCCACGTGGGGCCAATGATGACCCTGCGGTGGTAAAATACCCTTACTATAATGAGCGCCGTCGTGCATATTGCGTAGCTACAGAAGGTACTAGGTCAGCATGTTGGCAATGTGGCCGAATGACACATAATTTTAGGACTTGTCATGTATTATTTCGAGCGCAAGGAATTCCAATTCCACTCAGACAACCTAGACAAATTAGACGGCAAGACGCACCACAGGTAGATCAAGCACCACAAGGCAATGGTAATTTAAACTAGAAGGGGTGGATATGCAAAATATATCCAGACCCAAGCCTCCTGCTTCTGAGCATTCTTTTAAATCTGTATCTATTAAATATACTAAAGTTTATTTTAAGTCACCTAAACCGGCAAGAGTGTACAAAACCATAGCCAAGGCCGATGCCGCTTTGCGAAGCTTGGGAACCAGGCAGAACAAAGTGACTGACGTTTTGGGGCATAAACCAGGTCATCTATTATTAGAAATAGGTCAGGAGCTTGACGATTTCGACTTCGAGAAACCTGTAGGGATCCTTTTTGATTTTCCTTCTGAGAACGAAGTGCATTATGCACGGAAATTCAGTAATGAGTCTACAGAGATCAGACGCGACATGAAGTTCCGAACTAATGTACATAATATAAATACTTTGGAAGTTCTTGTGGACACTGGTGCCACCGTTTGTACAGTAAGCTTAAAAACATTAAAAGAATTAAAAATAGAAAAACTAATAAAAAGGTGTAAACCACTCACTGTATACTTGTCAATAGATGATAATAATGCACATACTATTGATAAGATAATTTACTTACAATTTTTTGTAGAAGAATATAAGGAATGGATCCATTGGGGATTTTTCGTGGTCGAGAAAGCTCAAGATCCTATCGTCTTTGGATGTGATATGCTTAGGACATATAATGTAAACATTGAATGTGGTTTAGGCACAATTACTTTCAGACCAGCTCAGGAAAGGACTCAGAAATCCATGAGGTCAGATGCTGAGAAATTATGTAGATTGAAAGCTTTTCCCAGTAAAGGTGCACTCAGACGCATGAAAACACAATCTGCATACTTACGGAAACACAAAGCACTGCAACAAGGTATGATAACTGCGTGTAATCCTCTTCGAAAGGATGATTTGAATAAGGTATTGGATGGGATACAGGACGACGACGATATGCAGGTTGAAGGTAATAATGACTTCGGTCAAATTGAGGTCACAATCGACGACATTGAGTCTATAGGTACTACCACTATCAGACGAGTCCACAGTACAACTTCATCCTTATTGGAGGAGGTTCGATCGGTGCAATCTAGCGAAGCATCAAGCCGAGCTGTCCAATATTACAAACAATTTAAATTGCGACTGTTTACCGTTCGGCCCTCCCTCATTAAGGATGACACGGCAACGGAGGTTCCTTTTTACACGGAGGACCCCGAATATTCAGGTCAAATAGCTATTCATCCAAATTACAATTTATTTGAAAAATTAGGGATTATGGTATTACAGGACACTGTTAAAGTCACTAAAGGAAAAGGCGTTTTGCATGTGGCCAATTCCCAACAATCTGGAGATTTAATTTTACCACCACAACCAACCCTTTCCAGTTATGAAACAATGCCCACGGAGCATCTCCGTGCTACTAGGATAGTTCAAGACAATTCCCCTAATATACATGTAAATGATCAAGAGTATACTGACGCAGTTGATACTGCACCGGTCCCAGAAAGTGTAGAAGGTAGTCAACCATTAACTGATGATGAATTTTCCAAATTCAAAGTTTTTAAAGGCCTAACTGGACCTCAAAAGATTAAGGTTAGGGATTTATTAAGTAAGTATTACAAAGCTTTTGGTTGGACCGAGAATGACTTTCTGGAGCCGATGCGTGATCCTAGGACTGGTAAGACATTACAAGCCACTGTGGAATTATTGGATAAAACTCCCCAGATAGTCAAACCCAGACCCATGAGCTACGAGCATCAGCAGTTACATAAAGATATTACTGAAGCTAATATTAGGAAAGGAATGGTAGAGAGGTCCCATAGTCAATATTTATCCCAAGTACAGATGGTTAGGAAAGGTAAAACCGGAGATGATTGGCGCCCCGTAATAGATTATAGAAAGACGAATACTAAGATTAAACCCGAACCTGCTCCTATCCCTCCTTTACAAGAAGCTTTTACCCTATTTAGAGGCTGCATCATGTTCTGTCAGTTAGATATGGCTGATTCTTTCCAACAGATCGAAGTGCATCCAGACAGCAGGGATTACTTAGCCTATGTTACATACGACGGCCAATTTCGCCCGACACGTTTACCTTTCGGCTACATCAATTCGGGAACGATTTTCCAGAAAACAATGAATAAAGTTTGGCAACCATATAATCGAAAATTTTTGAGTAATTATGTCGACGACAATTGTTTTGGTGGAAAAGACTTCGAGGAATTGATGGAGCGACTTGAAAAAGTCCTTTGGTTGTGCGTCCAGGCTAGAATGAAGTTGAAACCCAAAAAGTGCTATATAGGGCAACCCAAACTTATCTTTTTAGGCCATAAGATTAGTAGCCAGGGTATCGCAGTTGATCCCGATCAAGCCAATGTACTCATGAATTTTCCCGATCCTCAGGATACCACTGACGTACGTCGATGGCTAGGATTAAGCGGATTCTTTAGGAGATTAATTTTTGGGTATTCGAAATTTGCTCGCCCATTATACAATCTACTCAAGAAAGACGCGGTTTTCATCTTCAATGCTGCATGTCAAAGAGCGATACAAGAGATGAAGGTAGCTATATGTACCGCTCCAGCATTAGCGTTCCCGGATCCTACTGCCATTTTGGAATTATGGGCCGATGCGAGTGACTACGAAGTCGCTGCCGCTCTTATCCAGGTTATCACGAATGGTACTCATAAAGATCGACAACCCCTGGGTTTCGATTCTCATACTTTGTCGCCAACTGAGAGTAAATGGACAGTGACGGAGAAAGAGTGTTACGCTATAGTTCATGCCTTCCAAAAATTTCACAATTTACTTTTCGGAAGGGAAGTATTAGTGTACACAGATCACCAAGCATTAGTCAATATTTTACGTACTCCTCAGGTAACTGGTAAATTAGTGCGATGGAGTCTCAAATTGAGTTCGTACCGCCTTCGAATTATGTATGTACCGGGTAAACAAAATGAGATGGCCGACTGTCTCAGTCGCCCTCCTCGAGCGGATAATCTTCCTGTAGCCATTCTTAGAGGCATGACAGCGGAGACTGAACATCCTAGGGAACCTGAGGACGAAGAGTACATAGTACATTGCAACGATACGGATAAGTCAGTAATCAACTTAAAAGACATGCAGGCCCAGGATAAAGATTTAGCTGAGATAATTAAGTCACTGCAGGTAGACGAAGAAAACAACTGTAGGGGTAAAAATAAATACCGTAATGACTTCCGCATAAACACTGACGGTATTTTGCAGCACGTCAATTATGAGCCACTGGGACCATTGTGGGTAAATGTATTACCAGTCACTGAAGGAAAGCGCATAGCACGTGAACTGCACAGTAAATCACATTTTGGCTTCCGCAAAATCTACTACTCCATGGTAGATAAATACTGGTTTCTGCAAATGTGGGACAACGTTACCAAGGCATGCCGAGCATGTGACACTTGTCAACGTTTCAATGTACCACGAGTCAAGAAATCAGGTCCCATGCATGCTATGATTACACCTACTACTCCTTATGCTAAAGTTTCTGTGGACTATCTTGGTCCCCTTAGTACTACTTCTAGTAAAAATACATATATCTTGGCCGTGATAGACCAATGCACACGTTTCCTGCATCTCATCCCAACTACAGGCACAACAGTGGCTGAAACCGTCAAGGTATTAGAACCATTAATAGCTAAACATAAAATTCGAAGTATAGTATCTGATAATGGTCCAGCTTTCACAGGTCATAAGTTCAATGAGATGTGCACTCGTCATAACGTTATTTCCATCCATAGTTCACCACACCATCCTAGCAGCAACGCCTATGTAGAGAGAGTTAATTCAACTTTTGGCAGCATTATGAAAAAGCTTAAGTACGAAAACAATAACGTTGAATGGGATATAATGTTACCGCATATAGAGAACGAGTATAACGCTGTGAAACATGTTAGTACTGGCTATAGTCCATATTTCTTGATGTTTGGTAGAAGTCTTCATTTTTGTTATGTAACAGGGAAACCCCTCGACGACGATTATGATTCCAATGACCCAGAAATGCAACAAGTTAGAGTTCATGAACTTCATAAGGCACGACTGCTTGCGCATGAAAACTCCTGTCATAATCAGCTCAAAAGGAAAATGGCTTTTGATAAGACTCATCCAACTGTTCTATACAAAGAAGGCGATTTAGTACTTAAGAAAAATTATTATAAAGCTCCGGGTACAGCAGCAAAATTCACAGTTGAATATACAGGCCCATATAAGGTATATAGTACAGCCACGAATCAGCATATGTATTTATTATGTGACAAAGATACTGACTTACAAAAATACATCGATGAAACTGTCCTCGAGATTGTACATGGTCACAATCTAAAACCTTACCTACAAGATGAAATTCCTTTAGTAAGTAATTATACTGAACCTGCTATCGGTGATCAGACTTGGTTAAATAACCACGTTTACACTCCTGACGACACAATTTTTCAGATTGAACCTTGGGCAGATCCAGAACTTAAAGATTTTGATGGGGATACGGCGGCACAAATTAATGTAGTCCCCCGCGGAATTTTTAACGAGGAATATTTATTTGATCCAAATAACGAATTAAAATTGAGAAATAGAGTAGTTCAGAGAAATCCAACTACTCATAATTCCAAACTTTATAAGAAAATCACCAATAATTACTATACTCATGCACCTACTTATGTTCCAGAGTTCGAGACACCTCTGGCAGATACTCAAACTCAAATTGTTAACATTGAAAGTAACGACGTAGATTTATCTAATAATTTACCACCACCATTAATACCGTCGGTCGCGGAACAATTTCCCACGCCGGCGGGACCCAACAACGTAGATATATCAAACAAGATAAACTCAGAAAATTCTCCGACTGCTAGACGATATTTTGATGTAGAGACTATTGATAGGTATCCTGCACGGATGACTACTACGGTTGCTGATGACCCTTTTGCTAGAGAATCTCGTTGTAATAGTCATAATATGAACCACTTAGGTTCTCAGGGTTCTTTTATCGAAAAGGACGACTGGAATCTGATTCAGGGGATTGATATTACTACTGGGAAACGATTTTCAGATTTTGATTATGATAAAACGAAAACTTATTTTAATTCTTTTAGAAACCCAAGTAAAGACATTCCCATGTCTCAGATTTCAAATGTAGCACAACCAACAGAAGCTCCCACTTATAGAGCCGACTCTGTTGACACTTCGAATCACTCAATTTATAGTTGTCACGTAAATAATAGAAAAGGATGCTCCGAATTAGGCGATGTATCCCGTAATAAGCGAGACAATCCAATAGAAATCCCTGTAGCACCAAAAAGTTGGAACGGAGAGCGGAATTATAATTCCGCCCTTCAGCCCAAAGTACAGACCAAATTAATTGTCACTGAACTTTTGAATAAAAAGATTATTAAGATGGTCAACATAGATGATGAAACACATATACTCGAAGAAATCGAAATTGACACAGCACCAAAAGAATCAATCACTCATAACACCACCGATATTGATCCAGCTGGAAGCGATCTCGAATTCTTGGAGGAAAATGAAATTGAAACTCCCACTATCCCAACCATAGAGCCATCAGCGGTCATTGAAAATCGTACTGTCACGCTCACACCTGCAAAGGGAAATAATAGTAAGGTCATTTTGAAAAGTAAAAAGTCAGAGTCAATTACTGAACCTACTGAATTACGAAGGTCAACAAGACCTAAAAAAATAGTTAAACCTTATGATCCGTCCGATGTTGAGATTCCAAAGACCAGGAAGCGGAAAGAGGGAGGTTCCGTACATAAAACTCGAAAGAAAAAGAAAGTAGTCAAATTGAAAAGATGTCACGTAAAACCTACTGATGCCATGGCCGAGTTGGTCAAAGCCATGGGTAGCATAGGGCAGATGATGGCATGCCAATACCAAAGACCAGTTTCTAATATTTCTTCTACAGATACCTCAGACTCTTCATCTGAGGAGTCAGATTAGTTTGCATGTGTTAGAACTCTGCATGTAATAATTTTATGAGACTTGCAACAATTTCAATTTTCGAAAACTTTCACTCTGGGAAGAAGCACTACCGATCCCATCACTTGCTTAAATAGTGATGGAATTTTCTTTCTTTTATTTTTCGGGTAAAGAATAGATATACTCGAACAATGGCCAATCCTTCACCCAACCCGAATCCTAATAAATTACCTCACGGACCACCACGCATTCCTGAAGGACAACTAGACCCAGAGAACGAATTTGCCAACGCCGGAATTGAATCAGACGATGAAGACTGGGATCATAAGTATGTCTACAACCAAGACCGATCCCGTAGAGTTATGCTACATCAATTGCGAAACAGGATCCCTGGACAACCCGAAGCACACCGTTACGTCATGCGAATGACCAGCGACAGCACTCCACATCCAAATGATATCCAGGCAAGACAACCTGACGGAACTTACACTCATATGGTTCCTCAGCCTGTAGACCCACGCCCGATTATGCAGAATACTCCACCAGCTTCCCCACGCCGCCAACAATTCATCCAACAAATTCCTACTCCGGCTAGAAACCCTCCGAGGTCTCCGATTATCAACCAAGCAGTCGCACTGGATAATGACTCTGCAGATGAGCCTTTCGATAATATTGATATTGAAGATCCAGTCCCATACGACCACGAGACCTTTGAACCATTAGAAGGACTTCCTGCTCAAAATATTAAACGCTCCACGAGCACTGCAGATTTCAAATCTGAAAATGTCCGAAAGAAACAAAAGAGCGGGACTCCCCCGAAAATTCCAGAACCTCAGCCAGGGACTTCACAACAGTTGGAGCCCATACCAGATGAAATTCGGCAGCTTCAACAACAACTGGATGAAGCAAATCGCAGATCCGCCGAGATCGACCAACAACTACAGCGTTTTAGATTGAATTCTGGTACTCCATCCTCGACACCACCACGAATGAATGGCGTATTTAGCCCACCCACTAGACCTACAGGAAATTTATTGATGGGCCCAGTTCCACCACGTATCGCTGTCGGTCTCCCAAGATTCATAATGAGAGGAAGAGGACCCACCAGAGCTCCTCCCACAGTAGAAGTTAGTCCAAACTCAGCTCAGCCCCTGGACACAATTACTCCAGCTCCGGCTCCAACTCAGACCGAACAAGCTCCAGCTCCAATCCAAAGAGCACCATCACCGACACCACCAGCACCAGATGCGAATGCTCCTACTGTTGATCTACTCCCGGACTTAGGCACTACAGCTCCTCGGTATGCAATTTACACACCGAAACCTCGAGCCCCTATCGAAGCCACTCCACCATCTCAACAAAGTTCGGCTCCGAGACCATCACCACAGCAAACAATAAGATTACCACGACCATTGGACCGTCATGACAGATACAATAACCGACCACGGGCTCCGGCCCCACCGCGAAACACTCCACCAGCCCCACGGGCATCTTTTCGCCAGCCGCCCCGTTTCGGACCGAGACAGATTACTCAGCAATGGAGACCCAGAGCTCAACCACCAAGCTCCAATTTCTTGAAGAATCGGCAACCAGATGGTCGTTCGAAAGAGCAATCAATAGATGATATTCGCGGATACTCATGGCCAAAAGGCCGTCCATGGAGAAGTCAGGCGCCACCACAACACCGTCGGTCCCGATCTCCAACTCCTCCCCGCAGATCTTCCAGATCCCGAGACTCCTCTAAACATGATGGATACCGAGCTCCTTCCAAATCTCGATCAGATGCGCCACCGCGCCACCAAGCTAGAAATGCTCCAGATCCACCAGCTCCACAGCAACAGCAACCTCAGATTGCTCAACAACCAGCAGCCGTTCCGAATGGATTTTATTACCAAGCTCCAGGACTTCCCCAACTCATTCCACTCTTCGGTGCACCTCTACAGCAACCACAGATAGTCCACATTCCCATTCCTCAAGTCCAACCATTTCCTCCTTTACCCGAAGTTGAGAATCATTTTGTTGGAACCCCTTGGGACTGTGTACTCTGCCGACGTAGACACCAGCAAGGAAATATTCGACACTACTGGCAACGATGCCCTCATCGCCGAATCAGCTACGCAAAATTTGCCCGAATTATGGAATTAGCTCAGCGTTGTTTCTTCTGCGGCGGACACCACCCTACCTATGCCTGTCCCCACTTTCAAGATTTCCATGGCCACGGCTATTAAACTGTTTAATTCTTTTACTACTCTGGATATGGATACATGGCATGCTTGATGATGTAGATAATTTTGTTTAAGTTCCTTCAGCAATATTCTGCAAGGAAAATTTTCAATTTTTTTAAACTCCATATTTTATAATTTTAGACACTACGTAAATTTTAAGCTCTTGATTCCCTTAATTTATGCACAATTGAATCAGTGATTTCTGAAGCACCATTAACTTACTATCATTTTCATTCGTAATAATTATACCCAATATTCTCTTGGGATTCCTTCAAACTACTTATTTAGAATTAAACACTCATATGAATGAAAAACACAAACTCAGTTTTTGCATGCTTTGAAACTATTATTTTCATTTGCACAATTAAGGGTTGGACACATAGAATCTATAGAATTTACGACTCCACCTCACAGGAGGAATGGAGCACCTACTAATAATAATTTCGAGACATTAAGTATACACCATAACTGCCATGAATTTCATCCATGGGATTATATACCAGATCCTTAAAGACCTGGGAAATATCATATACTTTAAGTTAAGAATGATTAATTTTAGATACCACAATCATGAGACCTACCACCGCATTGGTATGGTAAAAGTAAAGTAACTTGGAAAAGGGTGTTTTTGTTCCTTTACTATGATTAGACTTACCATTATGGACGGAGATCATGCCAGAGATATTCCTGAGGAACCAACTCTTCCACCGGCAATAGAAGTTTCACCTCATCTACCGATCCAAGTGGACACAGACAGCGAGGATGACGAACCTATAAATCTCCTCGAGCCAGATGACTACCAACCTTATGATCCATCAGACTACTATATTGACGATTTATACCATTCCCCCATGGAGGCTGAACAAGTCGAAGAGGAGGAAGATGATGAAGATGACAATATGGATCCTCCAGATATGACTACCGATGATGACACTACCGATAATGACGATGAAGATTCCCCGGCCCCTGATGTCAACATGACCCAATCAGAGGACTCGGAGGACCCCTTCGAAACAGCTTGTACCCATTTTGACGAGACAACTACTTCTCAACCAGAACCATCAACGAATGATAGGAGGCCGGATCCTACGCTAAACGTCCGCGGGTTTGCTCCAGCGTCGGAAGACGAGATACTGGGAATACAGCAACGCCTGGGAAAGTGGATCAACGGATTTCCACCTCACACAGTTGTCCACGACAAAGAGAACTGGACTCCAGCAGCATTATTACTGGAGAATGATTCTGAAAGCGATATGCCACCACTAATGGAAGAAAAAGCAATTCGCCAGGATAATTTGGAGATCCTCCAGATCCAGCAGCAACGAGATGACTTGATTTTCGACCTTCGCCGCTGCCACGGTCAGACTATACCAACACCTGAGAAGGGGATTGACACTGAGGAGGAGAGTAGACCTGAGACACCACTTTCGAATTCTGAGATGGAGTCTACTCCAAATACCACCACCATCCCTCCTATCCTCACCCCTGAAACCTTCAATAAGACTTCCCGTAAACGTTCCCGTGACGATACTTCCTGTACCCTCCATCCCCCTTACATCCACCACGATTTCGATTACCGTCGTGGTAGCTTATCCACCACCCAACTGCGAGATGTGATGGAAGAGCGAAGGAATCGCCAATACCGGAGCCCTTCACCAAAACATATTCCCCAGATTCCTACCCGAGAGAGATCCGCAAATACCCTTCTGGAACAGCTTCGTCAACGTCGCGAAACCCACCACGAGATGCGCTTGGCACGATGGCGTGCCGAACAGATGATTTTTGACCCACGCTATCGCCCGGGCCCTGACGAACCAAGACATCAAGTCCAATCCTCCAGAAACTTCGCCAACCAACTCCCTCGCGACAGAGTCACCCGAACCCCTCCCAGCTCCGACACCAGTGATGGCGACTGCAGTTACATCGACACTCGAAACTCCACCTACCTAGCCCACCAAGACCCTCCCACCACCGAGGACTCTGAAGAAGAATCCTACATATTTCAATAATGCATCGCGGAACGTTACACATATATATATTGTTAATATTTGAGCTATTGATATCCATCGCTAGTTTGATTTGTTGTTTTATATTTGTTAATATTTGAACTATTTATATCCATTACTATTTTTTTGATTTGATAATTATTAATATTTCTGCTGTTGATATCCATCGCTAGTTTGATTTCTATGAATATTTGAGCTGGTGATATCCTGCAATTTTACTTAAAATATGTATATATATTCAAGTAACAATTTTATACGCGTCGATAGTTGAATTGTTGATATCCATTGCTAGTTTGTTGATACCATGTCTGTAAACATCTAACTATATTTACCTTCCCAAAACTATGTACATATGTTTGAGATAATAGTTTCTGTCCACGCTTTTGATTTATCCTCCATTTCGAGTCTCAATTAAGATCCCGAGAAAATTATAATGTATTAAGTCAAACATTAGTGTGGAGGTAAAACCTCCAATTCTTTGGAAACTTCGTTTTCTGGACCAACAGTGAAAACATAATAATATTTTATTTGAAGACACAGATGAATTTTTTTTTCCACATGAAGGATTTCTCAGAAACTTGAAGCATCAGAAAATTTTTTTTTTTAGTTTGCCTTTACCAACTATTTGTACATTCTAAAAATATCCACATTTTATTTTTTAATTTTCATTTTCATAAAAGAAAGTCCAATCGTAAGTATTTAATTTTCCGGACACCAAAAACAATACTAAAATTTTCAAAACACTAAAAACTGTTGCACAACCTGTAGATAACTAATTTAGTTCTGTATTTTGTTGATTTCCAATACTTATAGTCAAAAATTAGTGTGGAGGTAAAACCTCCAGTAATTTTTTTTTTGACCAAGTAATCAAATTTTAATTGTTTGACTCATCACGTCCAAAATTAGTGTGGAGGTAAAACCTCCAATCATTTTCTTTCAGGTGATACAATAATCACCAATTGATTTTTCGAGACTACACTAAGTACCTATATAGATATATATATCTCAACATATACCCACCATACCACATTGATACTTACCTAATTCCATTCCGAATGTAGTATTTATAAAATATATTATCACCAATGAGACTGGAATTGGAATAATCTCCAGATATATAATTTACATATTGGAACAATGGAAATCCTTTGAAGGTAAATACTTAATTTGAATGAATGTCTGTCAAAACTTAGATTTAAGTACACTAAACTCTGTACACGGTAGACGAGACGTTTGTTAGCCACTCAGTATGTACATCCTGGAAACGGATAGCTTTTTGAATGAAAATACCTAATGTAACTAGCCCGCATTCTCGCACTCTTTCCGCACGCTAACCTAGACCGCCGATGGGTCTCGGCTGATATCGTGTGGAGGGATTTGTAGAGACGGAACTACACCTCTGTCCTTTTCTATTACAATAACTCTATAAATAGAATCCCGCCAGTCCCATAGCACAAAGGGCTATGGTATTTAGTCAGGCGAGCGAGAAAATGTAGCACACAGGTAGTTAATACAGACAGTGGAAGCTTTCCAATTGACCATTGCTTGGAACAATGGGAATCCTTTAGTACATACTCAGACAGTAGAACATCTCAATGCCATCGCTTATAGCGATGGGATACATACCTAGGTAGCTAGAAGAAAGGAAAGAAGTTGAAGTCGAAGCTGTAGCGGTAAGAAGTCAGGGAGTCGGATTCTAGCTTTTCAAGTATACACTTAAAACCTTGATTTTACTCGAGCTACAGAAGGATCATTCTTTTCCTATCTCTTACACTTTTGAGCTCTGACTACAGTTTTGATCAGTTTTTCACAGCGGAATATAATATTCAACAGCAACTGATATTTAGACTCCAGAAAAGTGATCATATTCTTTTGATTAAAAAGTCATTAGTAATCTAAATACGAAGTTTAGCTTTTCCTTACGATAGGTAAACTGACCCAGTACATCAGGTCAGAAGTTAGACGTTGAGGTTAAGATTTACGAGCTGAAAGAAGGAAACGGGATTTATTGCTATTTGCCGAAGACTCTAAGGTCTCGGGATTCCATCGGACAGTGCCGTGGGACAGTAGATACTTCCATTCTCACCGGTAATTCCACGCAATATAGCTACTTACCTACCTTTTCTCACACTTTGTGATTCTTTTCCTCACTCGTCTCCGTCCGTGAATATAGTATGTAATATAAAGTTCTGTATAATATTCGATATTGAAGTGATTGATGGAGGTTATAAAAGTATTAAAACATCTTCCTCAAAGATATTAATCACTAAAACATTTCTCTTTAGTTCCTACGGATTTGATTTCATCTATGAACGCACATTTCTTATATCATAAATATAAATATTAATTATAGCTTAACTAAAGCTTAGGTCATAAACGAAATCTACTTCTATGAGGTTTGAGCTTCGGAACCGCTCCGTTTCCTCACTAGTTACAGTAGTTACCCGGATTAAGCCCATGAAACTTTATAAAGGTAAATGTGCTCGGTCGGTGTAGTATGTGAAATGTGAATCGTAGTTTTGCTGTTTGGCTAGACTGAGAGAATCGACCTCGACTGCATGTGCTGAATACTACGGAAAATAAAGTTCTATTCTGAATGTTGGAGTTGAACATAAATCTGGGTAAACATTCCTGCTGCCCGCTTAGGCGAGTCGATACCGTCGAACCGACCGCTTCTCGGTTTCCTAGCATCAAGTTTTGGACCTTCAATATAGTGGATAGGTGTAGGTATTACTACCGGTATAGAACTGCACTGTGTAAGTATCGTATTTCCTTTGATACCTATAATAAAATAGGTAGGTAGGTAGATGCTCTTCCCCCCCCCCCCCGTTTGTTCTTCGGGCCAAAAGGTAGTGGTTGTTAGAAGTTAGGAAGTTGTGTTGTACGTGAATTTCTTTATGTCATCCGGGAACGTGCAAAAATGGCTCGCTATTGTGAAGCTTTTTAGGCATGTTAACAGTTATATATACACAATTTGGCTTTTTCCATAGTTACATTGTATTTTGTGGAGGGGTTCAGTTTATGCTCCAGCTGCGTTCAGTGACAGTGCATTTGGTTTTATACTGTCTCCTAAATATTTTAGTTTTACTTTTATGGCTCGTATCTCGTTATTTAGCTAGTAAATATCTGTATGCATAGGATGATGGAGGTGACACATCTGTAACAAGGCAAGTGTAGCAATAACCGTTTTCACGTCGTCGGATAGCGTCTGGCCGGACGCACGGAGTATCCATCACAAAATTTATCAGATAATGAAACGTAAGATGTAGTAATGAGAATGGGACTTTCCATCTTGGTCTTGACTTCCTCTTGCCATAAAATGGAATATGGAGGCTGACACGTACGCAAGTTTGTGGAAAGAATTAGTAGGATTAAGTACCACTGCACTGTGTTTTTTGAATCCGTAAATACGCTCGCGAACCCAATTCTATTAACTTCTTCATACCAATGCGATTTAATTTTATTTAAACACCTTATAGTTAAAAAGCATTGGGGGCAAATTATTTTAAAATTTGAATTAGAGGTTTCCCGCCAAGAATTTTTTTAACAAAATAATTTAGTATTGCGTAAATGGGAAAAAATCTATTTTTCATTTTAAAAGTAGGATGTTATATTTCATTGAAATTTCGAAAAGTAATAACTACTAGGTAGTAAAAAGTATGCTCTTTCGCGTGGTGTCACGGAAATTTTTATAATTGGTGTCATTTACATACAAGACATTACCCAATATTACGAAAATATTAGTCAATTCAATCTTGTCTTTGATTATAATAAAATTTACTGCCGTAAATATAAATAATATAGACACGTTTTATAAATAACACCCCATTCGTATGATAAATAAATAGGTAGGAATAGGAGTAGGTAGGTGGAGGAAGAAACTTTTATTTATTTTCAAGAGTAATTATTTTGAGGTGTTAGTCGGTAGGTAGGTAGTTTCATTCTGCCTTTACATTACGTTTTACATTACTGGGACTGGAGTAATTGGAATGACTCGGAAAATACACAAACAATATTTTAAAACTAATAATGACATTATTATTGAGGAGTGGGGTGGTTGCTATTGCAACTTCTTTTAACTCCTGTCAATATAATATTTGATATTTTAAAGCTGTAAAACAATGCAGAATATAAAATAAAATTATAGTTAGGACGGTACTACAGATTATGATTTCGAATTTCCTGGGTATCATGAGGATGAAATGTATTTCCAAAGTAGTTTAAAACTACATTCACACCCTTGTCAACACATTTGCTTTTAGAAAATCTCCCTTCGTGAGGATTGTGTAAGAATGATTCAATAATTTCTCTTTTTTTGATGCCTGTGTCTCCGTAATCCGTGATTTTTGCAGAAGCTATGGTGTATTATATAAATTCTATAGTGATGATAATAAAATATTCACTGGTTTTAGAAACTAAAAATATCTAACGCAAAAGTATGATTTGACTATAAATATAAAAGAAGAATTATAAAGGAGTAAAACTACTGTAAAGCTATATAGAACATTTAAAACTGTCTTACCTTCAATGCTCCACATTACAACTAGCTGAAACTATAAAATTTTATTTGTTTTTCGGTTTTCACGCTTCTATTTTTTACAAACTTATTAATGTTGTACAAAAAATTATTGTTAAATTTAGCCCACTGTCTGGCGATCCGATCGTTATAACGTTTTATTCAGATAGAAGGTATTGAACCTTAAAATTTTGAAGGAAAACACAAGTCGGCCACGCTGCGGAAAATATGTGATGCTGCCTGTTAGTCTGCGAAAGGCGAAGTGACAAAACCTACCCGTCGGCACTATACCCATTTCGCATTTTATGCATAAAATGTTTATTGCGGTTTTTAAAATGTATTGATGGCTTTTGAAAATTAACTTATGGTTTGTATAAAAATTTCCGTGACACCACGTCAAAGAGCATGCAATTTACTACCTAGTAGTTGTTACTTTTTGAAATTTCATCGAAATATAACATCCTACTTTTCGGATGAAAAATATATGTTTTCCTGTTTACGCAATGTTAAAATATTTAGTTTAAAAAATTCCTGGCGGGAAACCACTAAAGCAAATTCAAAAATATTTTGCCTCCATTACTAACTAACAATAATATGTTTAAATAAAATTATGTCTTATTAATATGATACAGTGAGTGTGTGAACTAGAACAGGGTATGCGAGCGTAATTATGTCCTCAGAAAACACAGTGCACTGTTCTTGCAGGAAGCATGACAGGTTTCTATAAAAATATTTTACAATGTATTTTACACCTATATATGAGTGTCTGTAAAACTATATAGTTTACAACAACAAAGCGTCATTTAGGTGTAACTCTGTTCCTGTACGGATGGTACATATTGCTTGGAAATTGCAATTTGTTTCTATTTCCGTTTAATAATACATTTTTTTCAAGAGTTCCTGCAACTTGGATACTGCTATATATTTGGCACTCATTTCAATATCCCTGAATTATTGTAATTTCAGCTCATGCATGATATTTGTCCCATTTGAAAATTAAATCGGAAAATTACAATATTGTTACCTTTCAAAATTCCTGTCATACGAATTTTAATGTGACAGCGTTTCATTAATCTTCCGGCATAAGTAAAAGATAAGTACTACGTAACTTCCAACTTGCAGATTTTAAAACAAATATTTATTGAGAACAAGTCATCGAAACCATGCACCAATGAATCATTGAATTATGTAGGTAATAAGTGTATTTATTGACGTGCGGGATTACAGTCAAAGGAATTAGATTTGTTTTAGTGTAATTATTATATATTATGTTATTCATTGCGGTTTTGTTGATGTTGGTAAGTTCAGGGAATTAAATTAGTTATTGATGATGCTAAAGCACGTACATAGATAAATTAATCTAGGAAGATATTGTTAGTGAGTAAAATGTGAGCACTTACTGTTACATATGTTAATGTTTTGTTGTTTTAAGAGAGCCCTGGTGGTCCAGTGGTGCCGGGCGAGACATAGCGTCTGAGGCTCTCCATCACTGATGACAAGGCGTGGGTTCGATTCCCACTTGCCTCGGATCTCTTTCGTGAGAAAGTTGATCTTAAACGCCGGGCTCTCCACATGTGTGGCGATCTATATCATTAAAGGCTTACTTGGCTCTGTGTTAGTACGGGGTAAGCTAGTCACACGGGGGTCTGTGTTGGGAGACCAGATCTTAAGCGATTTGAAACGCCTGACCCCTCAAAAACTAAACATTTTTCAAACATTTCAAACATTTTTCAAACGTAGCAGCAGGCAGGGCAGCGTTAGAACCATTAGTTCCAGTTTCCATTTCTATGAATTCTATGTAAATAAATGTATTAATGTGTAGGCTCACACAGACGTGTAGCTATTTATTTTCACTTGAAATAAATGCCAATTAATTTAATTGTGTGCATGTATGTACATGAGAGTGCGTGTTTAAAGAAATAGGGATAAAGGAAGTGTCTACTCTTATTGTTGGACTTCTGCTACTCACGCGCGTCATGATGATCTTTTCCTTGGAGATATACATTACCCTAATAGTGCCCTAGCACCAGAGCTATTAGCTCTGGTGTCTTCACTTATTACCAATGCTTCTCACAATCAGTTTATTTAATATTTTCTAGAATATGTACTCTGTCAAACGGCAAGTGAGGCAGAAACAACATTTACTCAGCTCCCTGTCAGAAATTAGAAATTACCAATGCCATTGTTAATACCTAGTGAGCTGAGAGTCCGCTGGATTGTACTAAATTGTAATATTGTAAACGATTGAATACGTCTGCTGTAAGGTTTGAGCAATTTTAGTAATCATGTCTGGTCCACATTTGCCCTTCACATTGACGCTGCGACGTTGTTACGTTATGTATATTCATCTTCCTCTGTGTATACATAGTTTTAACCAATAAAGGAAGTTAAACGTGTGGAGCATGTATACATTTGGACAGTTTAGTATGTACATCAGGAGGGACACGTAGCAAGTCTGAATGGCTGAATTTGAATAGTTATTACGCTGTGGAGTGGAGTGTGAATTGTATGTGCTGCTGGGCTGCAGAATCTGCAAGATAGATGAAATAATTTTATAGACGTTGAAGTTTTGCGTACATGTATGTAAGCGGCTGAAATCTAGTCAAATTACCAACGTATGTACCTACAGTGCAAAATACTCAGTATAAACTTGTAAATTTCGGTTATATCCGACGTAAAGCTTGACTTGAGACGGAGACAGAGAGAGAGAGACAAAGAACGAAAAGAGCTTCATTTGTTTTGCAAATGTTTTGTAAAATCAGTTTCTATTCTTCTGGTTAAGTACAAGGAGACAGTTTGTTTTAGGTACTGTTGGTAGGTACAGTCACTACAGTCTTTCTGCACTTCTACAGCGTCCGCCCCGTCGCCGTGCTACATCGATCTTTCTTTGATGGTTCTCAGCTCAAGCAGAGCTACTATGAGAATAAAATAAATATACCTATTCAAAATAGTTTGGGAGTTTTGGAGACAATAATTATTGCGGCCTGCGCTCTGCCTGCAGAGATTGGAGTATCTGTTAAATATAAGAATAAGAAGAGAAAATATTGTTATTCTAGTTTGGGAAAAACGACTTCTAGAGAGGCAACATAATACGGTGAACGGTACGGTTGACGGTATTGACACAGACACATAATTCCCAGCACCGGATCCTGGAATTTATTCCCAGCTCAAGTCCGATTCTTATTTCCTCTCTCCTTCCCTATACATAATTCGGATTCTGTGTATGGATATTTCACGAGACTACTGTGAGGAGTGAGAGAGCGAGTGGCAATGGAAACGTGCATCAGGTGATGATGACATTTTGTCTGGATTCGTAAGATGAGATTAGACTCTGTGTGAATGTTAACCTAGAATCTTGAATACGATTACAATTAAGTCCTCTCTTGGGAACTTAAAAGATGTCACAATATTTCCTCGGTATGTATATAGGTGTGTGCGGAAGGCATATATAACCTTGTTAACACTTTCTTTTGATGTGGCTGGGACAATATTTCTCTGCTTTTTAAGTTCTATGTTTGTATTAGGGAAACTGTATAGGCTGCAGGCTTTAACAAAACTTGACTTCTCAATCATGACTATCTATATCTATATACCTACATTTACATATAAAATTTACAGTGGTGCATACTTCAACTTTCAGTACGCAGTTGTTGTTTCTACGGTTTTTTTTGTAGTTTACTATCATAACTTAATATAATTACTTTGTTCAGGCAGTTTTCTAAGAAACTTTAAAACTTCAGGGCATCAAAACAGTAAAACCTCGTTATGACGGTTTCTCAAGGGGTAGTGTAAATTTAATCGGTATAAATGAAAAACGTAGTATCGATACAACACTACGGTTTAAACCTGTACCAACGAGAAAATTAGGATTAATGCATTGCGTAAACTATCTTATGAGGGATTCTCGTTTCATAACGAGGAACGATTTCGTTGGAGATGGAGGAAGAACAAGAACCCAATTTAATCGGTTTATTTTTTCCTCCCTTCAATCCCTTAATTTAAAATGAAAGAGTAAATAGGAAAAACTCCTTTTTTCGTATTTCCTCCCAAATGTTTTCCTCCCAGACTTTTTTCTCTCAACTCCGTACCGAGAACATTTTTCTGCCAGTATCAAAATCACATCACTAAAAATAATTGGTGTTCCTTTCCAGAAAATGTGTGTAATCGAAGAAATTCTTAATATGAAAACACAGATTGCATAATGTTTTTGGATATGAACACTAATTTATTTTAGCAATGTGATTTTGGTTATATGAGAGTAAAATTTCCCAGGAGGAAAGTGTCCTACACCCAAGTTTACCTACTTTTAGATTGGTAATAATAGTAAATGAGCTACGTTTGATGTTTGTTTTTGTGAATTATTTTGCTTTTGACTTCCACTTTTCCATTGCTGTTTGGAATTGTTTGTAAACCGCGCATCATGATCATATTATTAACTCTTTATTCGTTCCCGGAAGTTTTTCATAAAGACTTCCACTCCACTTATTGATAAATAATTCTTAAAATAGTCTGAATTCCGTCCTACCCTCTCTCTCTCTCTCTCTCTCTCTTGTAAAATACACGCGAAGGATTTCCATGGTTTTCTGGCAACATTCAACTTACTCGATGAGAAAAAGTGTAATTATGGTGTGGCTCATAGTTTAGTAGGTACATTAGGTTGTGGTCTACATCGGTATCATCAGTAAAATATAAAACATGTAGCTAACTACATAATGTGTATTACAGACATAGTATAAAAGGTTTTGGCACCGCACTCCATACTCCATCCATAATACTCCATCCTGCACTCTGCTAATGCCTTAATTTATAATCATGTCAGCAAAGTTGTCTAACTTCAAAGTGTGAATTCTTTCATGTGCTCTCATTGAATTAATCTTCTGGTATAATCTGAATCCCACGTGAGAGAGATATTTGTAGATAATTTTGGTGGAAGTTGAAGTACCATCAGTGCAATGTATAGCCCTCCAGTTTAAAGTAACAATTTACATAGTTACACTATAGTGTACACTTCCATATGAATAGTGAATAGTGATTGAGTCCTGTAGTAAAACTTAACGGACTAATACTTCAATCTTAAAACTTAAAAGGGAATGTTATATATACTATAACAATAGGAGTAAATTATTCCTCGAAATTTATACCAACGAAGCGATGATAGAGAGCTTTGACTTTCTTTGATACTTGAAATATGTTAATGTAAAAATTCCGGTAAATTATGTAGATAGGTAGGAATAATAAAATTCGGTGATGAAATAATGGTTCACATGCATGAGTTCCTATTTTGCTTCTCCCATGTTTCAACATGGACTTACTTGAAGTAACTTCTTAAGACAACAAGTTCTATAGACTACGTGAGAACATTATCTTTCCACTTTGGTAAACATACTTTGTGAATATCTCTGGATATATATTATGTAGCACTCTTGATCTTGACTTTGACCTCCTATAGCTTTGATCTAGATGTGTACTGATACTATTACCCTATAGTCCTAGTCCCCATTAGATTTCCACTAAAACTAGGTAAATACATGCAGGTATGGCACACCTCTGGGCAATTAAAAGGGCATAAAAGTCATGAAATGATTACGATTATGATGATAGAAGTGTAAAACTAATTAACTATTACTAATTAAAACCTGAATAATCCTGTCATGGTCGGGAATATCTATGTACCTACCTACGCCTACAACATACTTAAACCTCTAATATCGAATGCTTGTAAGACAGTAAAACTAAAAGAAGATATCGTACACTTGCCTCCACTAACAAAGTCATTGTTTCCTCCAAATGATCGTATCTTCTTCATCCGGGAAAGTAATAAGACAAACTACATCTGTAAAGGAAAGTAATGGGGTTGAAACGAGGGACGAGACGCGAGACATTGTGAATTGTGTTTGAATAAATAGAGAACATAAATAATTGAAACACGGGTGGATTCGTGTAGTAGGTAGGTAGTTGTAGTCGGTACAAAGATTATGTATACACGAGAGAGGCGTTTCATGGCTTTTCCTCCCATTTAAAATTTGCTTTTCGTGAAAAAAAGAAGAAGACAGTTTGGCCCAAGTCTCCAATGCTCTGTCCCATGTCTCTTCCTCCACCTAAAATCTAATAAAATCATGTGACGTGAGGGAAAAAGAAGCAAAATAAAATGTCCTCATGCTCTTGTGTGTACTATATACACCACAGTACTGTATGGAATACAGATAGAATGTAATTCTGGGCTCGGCTGTGGGTAATGTTACTGCAGACCTCGCTGAATAAAAACCTTTCCTAAAAAAAGGACGTATTTATTTCAACTAATGTCCCAGCAGACAGATATAAATGCGTAGGGTTTTATTTTTATTTTTTATGGACTCCAGGATGACTGCGCCGAGCTGCTCTGATATCATAAACGAAATTTACAAATAATTTCAAATAAATTATGTACAACTTACCGTCATTACTCTTATTCGTGTAGGGCTTAGTGGGAGTCATATGGCGGAGCATAACCATAATGTTTTGCCATTTCGATTCGCGTATTTTAAGTTGAAGCATTTTTTTCTTCTTATTCTAACTCTACTATCCCTTTCCGTGAGTTTATTTTGACCCTGTTCTGTGCCAGCATTATTATAATCTTGCTGCTTAATCTAGTTATGATGTCTGGAGCGTTTTAAAATAACTTTTCATGACGTTGTAAGACTAATCATGGGAATCACAGATCAAATTAAGTACCTACCTAATTAATAATGTGAAGAACAGACATGAGCATAGTTTTAGTTAATTCTGTTTGATTCGTTTCCCTTGGCTTGCACTCCACTCCACTAGAATGCTTTTTGAGATTTGATCATGCCATGCCAAATAATTTTGAGATTATACTTGGCTGGCTATAAGTAGCAAATAATGCTATGGTTGGGTGGGGATGATGCGATGATGGTGATGGTACTAATTAATTGTATCTTGTCGATCTAGCAAATTGTGGCTGTATATGACTGACTAGTGAGACTCCCGCGATCACTAACAAGGGCCCATGGAGTGAGCTAAATAAGTAGGTAATAATCAACACCATCACCATGTTTGTCCCCGCAGCAGGGTCCGTACATGCATTTTTATATGGTTAGTATTTAGTTTCAAATCTTGGTAGGTACATTATAAAACTATGTACGTGTGTACAGACTGGGGACGACTAAAAGAACGGAACAACGGCCATGGGACGGAGGTGGGAGGTGGAGTGGGGAGCTTTGTTTGTATAGGAATAAAAGCCGGTGAATTATTATTGCTACTACGATGCTTATGATTATACAACCAGGCCAGGAGGAGAGGAAATAACACAAGTTGTACGGATAATTATATCGCCGTCGTCGTGTGTATTCTAGATTCTAGAATTGCTTCCTTGCGCTCCCTCCATTTTGCTATGGTTATGTGGTGATGGTGCTGTGAGACTGTTGTTCTCGTAATGCTCCACATTAGTTTTATCAAATTGTCTTCTACACACAGTCACAGTAAGAATGGGTGGGAGTTTGAGAGCTTATCACGCTTGAGATTGTACGGGGCTAAAGTACCTTGGAGAGAGAGAGAGAAGAGTACAATCTAATGTATCCCACATTTCCTTTCCCATCATTCCACTCTGTCGGATCTCCAGGCAGCAGAGAACAATGTGATGAGAGATTGAGAGAGAGAAGAGGGATCGTGATGGCAATGGCAACTATAAGTTGTAACAGTGACCAATATGGCTACAAAATCCAAAATCAAATCCATATAATGAAACACAACTTATTTTCCTATATATTATATTATACTGTGATTAGTCTGTCTCTCTACTATATTCTATTTCTGTGAGAGTAGCTTCCGAATCCGAATCCGAACTCGATCCAGATCCTCAAGGTAGATGATAAATCATACTCGAGCTCAGCTTGTGCCACATCCAGATCGATATTTCGCTCCATCATTTTGACAAAGATGAAGTTCGAGGAACACGAGTATGAGTTGTGTATTTGTATTATTTCCTACTATGTACATTAACTGTGTAAACAATCGCGGAGCTTGTGAATATGGTTCATCGTGGGCACGCTATGGATTATGAGTCAGGTAGATGGGCATAGTGCTGTGTATACAAGGATGCTCCACCGGATCTCGATCTTGTCTATATATTATGTCTATAGTACTGTAATAATCATAATTGTCTATCTGCGCTCTCCCACCCTCAACTTTCTCGAAGCCTTTATTAAGCACTCCTCTGAGGACGACGACGGTGTATAATTAGGAATCTCTTATGCTTCCCTTCCCTTCTGTATTCGACAGTCGTAGTCGTAGTCGTAGACGTTGCCGGTATGCTATACCTTATTGCTATACACGAATAAGAAGATCCTATAGTTCATTAAATTAGGATATCCCAGTCCCGGCTGTCGTCGTCCGTATCATTGACAGTTGACATATCATCTTTCGTTTAATTTCTTGGAGCTTGCAAAATATCTGTACTATCATATAGTTGGAGTTCAATTGTTATAAATCGAATGTTTTACTTCATTGTAGATCTTGATTATGATTTATAAAGTCTATTTGTCGGTATAGTCTATGTCATGTCGGTGGTTCATATTTGCATTATTTGCAGCTCCAATCGTTTGATGTCACCGTCACCGTCACCGTCCGAAGAACGTCGGCATTATTTTCGACTTCCGTTGACGCTAAATTGAAATCGAAATCGAAATGAAGTCTTTCATATAGGGTGTTTCATTGGAAAATAAATCATACTGATTTGAATAGTTAATTATCAAAATCTTACCTACAAAATGTAGATAGCGAAATGTGAAATTAAAATGATAAATCATTACACATCCTATGACCTAACCCAATGAAGTTTCAGTTTAAAATTTAAGTGGATTTACGTGTAGAGTGTAGATTTGTATTGAGCAGCGGAACAAACATGGGAGGAAAGCTGGCGGCTCGGAACTTTATCTTAGGCAGGTACACGATATACAGTGTTTTTGACACAATTTAAAGTTGCACGAGTGCTGGAGTGGGAGTAGAGTTTTGTGTTTTGTCATAAATATTTGACTTGAAATATATAGTAGGTAGCTGACTACATTTATTGTGAGAGGCTCTTTAATATAAATGTTTGAAAAGGAGGATTGTGAGTGATATTTGAAAGCATCTCTGGAGGAAAAGTTAGAATTCAGTGTACGTACACATTACTCTCTCTTTTAACATTCTTATTGTAAAGCATTTTTTTTACTAAAGTTTTTCACTACATATTTTGCTTTTGCTATCTCACAGCCATTCCGGCGACCAACGGTTATATAAAAAAAAATGTAAGCATTATTGTTCTTGTTCACAAGTTTCCACATAAGATTATCATCGAGTATAAAGAAATTGAGGACAAAAAATAAAAACTTGTGTCATAGTCTTGCCAAGAGACATTGTCAGGATGCGGATTGTGCAGGTCTCAGGTTTTTTTTTCACGCAATTCTCAATTTTTGGCACAGTTCTGTAAGTCTGTATGTATAGTGTGCGTAGATAAGACATTTTGCGGTTATTTGGAAGCAAAATTTTTGTGGAGCTGACTGCTGTCTCATACAGATATAGATGAATATTGCTACAGGCATATATACCTTGGAGTGTCTTTTCTCGGGGACCTCCCTATATATTTTCAAATTCTTCTTCTATTATTCATGTTCAGCGTTTCTTTGCCCGGTCAAACTAAAAGCCACAAAGTGTTGAGAATTTCGAGTGTATTTTTATTTAGTCGCATTTCACAGCTGTCACATTTGTAAAGTTTAAAAGGTATTTTTCAAGCACTTGTATGTTTTCAGCTACTAATTTGTATCCTATGTATATTCACTCTGTATGTATATAGGAGTTTTGTTGTTGTTAGTTTAGCTCACGTTGCTTTAATTCGTGGATTCATGTGCCCGCAAGGGAAAATTTATTTGACGGCTACGGAACCTCTATTGACCGCTCATTAAAAATAAGCTGAATTATATATTCCGCCTAGTTATATTTTTACTTTCTATGCCAGTGTCAGGCTCAGAAGAATATTATTGTAGTTTGGGCAAGGAGAGGATTCCTAGAATTCTACAATAGATAATTCATGGAGTTGGAGTTTGGGCTTTGGATTTGGAGTTGGATTTGGACAGCTGGGCAGTACCAACTGTTTGGTCCAAATATCCGTAGAAATAAAGTTGAGTCTGTTTCCTTTTCTACACAGAAAAGGCACACAACTACAGTGAGAGACTTAAGCCTTTTAGCTCGGAGCTGAACTGATAAAAAGCTAAGGGAAAGCTCTGGATCTGGAAAGCATCTCCTCGTACAAGAGAATTCTTTTTGTGGAAGAGATTAATTTATGTACATACTCCCGTCCCGCTACAGCACCCCCACTACTATAACAATATTATTCTAGAATGGCGGTATAAGTAGTATGTGCACATTTTATGTATACAGACATGAACATTGATTTTACACAAAACAAATAAATTATTCATATGCACTCACGAATCGCGGAAATCGGCGGACTCTTCTCCTTTCTCTTGCATACATATACTATTGGCTATGGCCTTCTCTCTCAAGTCACATAGCAATTTAAACTGCCTTTACGAAATGGGACGTAATGCTATTGTTTCTATTTTTTTCTCTCTCTCTCTCAGAGATACCTATCTCCGTGTGTAGCCATTATGCTATGTTTTCCAGCTTCTCCTTAAATTTATGTAAGTATGTACGTCGAACATTTGTTTATTCCAGTGATTTGAGCATTATAGTGTCAGTGTAGTTTGCCTTTCTAACATTTCCTCTCAAGTGTCTCAACTTTTTTCTCTCCTGTTTTTTGGATGCATTGAAGAATATGCAAAGTACTACTAAAAATTGCTCCAGTTTTCAGTATTTTATGCCACATAACGGTTGACAGTCCAAAAGGCAGTAATTTACAGTTAAGAGGAAAGAGAACGACGTGAGATGAAATCATAGGACACGGAGGGTAGATACTATTTATTATGCAGTCTCGTCTCGTCAGAGTCTGATCCCGATTCTTTTAATTCTTGGAATATGGCAGCAGCAGTGATATTAACTTGTGTTTCAGCTTCTGCTCTGCTGACTGCTGGCAAAGAAAAGGAACTTGGCTTCACCCATTTATAAATTCCAATTAGTATGAAAGAAGTGCAAATGTATGAATAATTTAAAGTTTAGTTGAAACTTTGTTGATCGAAACGACGGGAGGAGCGTAAGTTTTATTTATTTCTTTGTGTGTATTTTAGACTGGGCGCCCCTGCGCTTGTCTCTGTCAATTTTCTAGAATATTTCACGCCATTTCTCATAATCAGAATGAGTCGAGACAACTTATGCAAAATTCATACCACTGCACTTGTACTGCACTACCAGAGGAGTCAGAATCTCATAGTCGCAGTTATATCTGTATCTGGGTGCCTACTGCACATAGTTAGTTTGTAGGTAGTATATGATTTTATGTAATTGGAACCCCAAGTTCCAATCTTAGTTTTGCTTTTAAATTTTTTAAAAATATTTTAAGCTTTATTTTGGAGGACACTGACAAACAGTGAATATGTCCATTTCTGGTTCTTTTTTTAAAATTATATCCATCCACATACTATGTAGGTATAGGTACATATTATACTCCTTTCCTCTATGGAATTCTCATTGCAGAAAGTTTAGTTTAGGCTTAGTATGTATCGTCTATGTAGCGTGTGGTACTCATCGTGAGCAGAATGCAATTTCATGTCTTGCGCCTATATCAGAGGTAAACAAATAATTCTTTTGAACTCATAAAGAATATTCTTATGCACGAAACAAAAATACAGTCTCTAATAATCCAACCGCCTGTTTCTGACTTTCGAGAGACACAGTGCTAAAGAAAATAAACGTGAAAGATACGTAGAATAGCGTATACAGATTATAAAAGCGGAATTTTAGACTTGAGCAAAAGTAGATTTTAGCTTCACTTTCATCTTGAATGTTTACCTCTGCAGAGTTATCTTTGTGAAAACAAAACTGTGTATGGGGTAGGTCCTTACAGGAGAAAGAAACCACTTTCGTAATCGTAAAGTTTTAGCATTTGGAATGAAAATGAAAATGCAGTTAAATTCAAATAGAAATTATGTATCTGCGTAAATAATATAGTTCGATGCAATATACAAATATTAAAACTATTTATCCCACAAAATAATTTATTTCTATTACTACAAAACTACATAAATGTGTACGAGTACGAGTATAGGGGAATGATAATCAGCGTAATATGCTACTCAAATTAATTGTAGGTATTTAAAGATTTTGATGAGGCGTATACAGGGTTGAAACTTATTGTACCGTTCGTTTTAAATATGCATTCGGGTTCTATTTTTAAAATTTAGACATTCCAAAATCAGGCTTGAAGCAATGCCCCTGATTTTAATATGGTTATTATAGAGACCGAAAGATCCGAATTATCTGAAAGTGAGTCGCAGATTCCAAGAACTTGAGATTAAATAAGTGGATGTGGATCTGTGCGTGTTAGAGAAGAATTGTGGATCGTCTGTATTGCCAATTTTCTTGAATTCCTATTTCTTGCAGAAGACACTATGTAATAAGCTCACAAAAAATAATGATCATTGGATTGGAAATTCGAAACCTTGAAATCTAATGCGAGGGTGTGTTGGAGTATTTCAGTATTTTATACTGTGTATGCAGCATATATATAAAGAGAAATATCTTAATAATAACACAAATTATAGTTTCCCTATTGCATTATGGATAACTGTACTTATCATCATAAAGGGCTTTGGTCGTATAGAAACCAAAGTTTCTTTGTAGAACTGTAGGAAGGTACGTAGGTAGTAGGCACCAATTTTGCCCTGGGATTTTATATGGCTGCTATTATGATCTTTATCTTTCATTATTTTATCCAGGCAGTATGATATATATTTAAATTGACCTAGACCTTAATGTTATTGTCATAGGATAAGATCAAATCTAAAATACTAATCGCTGTATACTCGACACAGCTCCCGCGCTCCCACCATGAATTCCTTGTCCGTGAGTACGTTTAATTTTCACTATATAGTATACAGTAAAATATCAAATACCGTAGTTGATCGAATAAGCGTCCCGGCGCTTATTAAATTTTTTGGACTGACAGCTCGACGCTTAATTTAAAGCCGAGCCGGCTACAGTATCCTTGTCACTGCCTTAGACTGAATTATGTTTCCTTTAATATATTAGAGCTTATAGAGTGTTTATAAGAACTTAGCAAATGAATTATTGTGGCAACGGTTCCACGACCATCCAACTATAATGCAGTTAAATTAGACAATCTAGTTACTTATAGGTTACGCTAAACTAAGGCACTCGTTCCTGCTTCGTTTCTCACTCATTTTGTGAAGTAGTATATAACATAAATTTGGCTTTTAGCCTGAAGTTAAATTGAAGCATAAACGAATATTTTTAAACTCGGCATTCACGTCCGACGTATATAGGTAGCAAAAAAGGTATATCTACAGTTCTACAGTCTACATTCTACAGAACTAACATTCCTTTCATCCTCAAACTCCTACTGAAACAGAGAACTGAAAATCCCCGGCGCTTATTCGGTCAGATACGGTAATAATCTACTGAGCAATACTTATCGTTAGATTAATGTTTTCGCATCCAGCTGGACCTATTCTTCAATTGCAACCTTGTGTCTTGTAAACTGTCGTAATTTTGTACTTTTCTTTTAAACCTGGGTACGTAGGTGATACTTGTGGCAAAGATGGAAATGCTTTAAAAAAAGTAAAAGTTACCATTTATTATGCTTAGGAGGGTAACTACTGTCATGTATTGTTGCACACTTCAGTATACATATTCGTGTTAAGCAGAATTTACGAATTTCAATCTTTTTTTTCAAAGTAATATCTGTACAGGATTGAAGGAGTGGATTTTGTTCTGTAATTTAATTTTACGTTCATACTCTATGGATACTGCATTATACTGTGGTTATGTGAGACTGGGGGACTTTGTCAAAAAACCCATACCCATGGCCATGGAAGTAGTCCACGTCCAGACGAGTCCATCAGTCCGTACTTGTAATCGTAACCAGTTCTAAATTTTAAACAAAACAGTCAGCTACAGAAGCAGGAGGAGGAGGATAAAATTGAGTACAGGGAAGGATATCAGTGAAGTCATATAGGAGGCTTTTAACTCATGTATTTTATCTTCTCCTTTGGCAGTGACTACTACTACGCACACGTATTAAAATTCTCAAGCTTGCATTCACGTAGAGTTGCGGTTTTGACTTGATTTCCCTTTTCATTTTATGTAAAAGCCTCAGCATTGTGGATGTGTATACCTACTTAAACTACGGAAATGACATGCATGCGCGTGTCAAGCCCCGAGCAACGACTAAGCTAAGCTACCGCAATGTGTGTGAGGAGTACTATAGTGTAGGGTTGAGTATATAGGGAAGGGCCAGGACCAGGGCAGAATCTTCTTCTTTCTCCTTTCTCCCGGTACGGTGGTTTCCCCAAGTCCCAAGCATCCCACTTTCAATCCAAGTTGTACGGATAAAACAGTACAATGTAGATAGTAGAATAAGGCATGTGCATATACTTCTGTCGCTCGGAGTTTGGTACATGATTGTGTATCTTCTACCTATTTACCTACGAACCATACCATACCTTACTTTCACTATACATGCTCCGTTTCGACTTCTACTACTTCGTCTGGGACTTGGACGGTGACGGGGATGGCAGACTTACTTTTGTATTTGAAACCATTATAGTCCCTATCAGTATTCTCGTTACATCTTTGTCCGTCTGTGTGTCTGTCTGTCTCACTCACTCTCGTATAATACTTTATTTCACTATTTAAGTCAAAGCTGTCTTGCTCAATACTAGATAGTGCACCCAACTAAACATACGGAGGGACCATGCTTTGATTTGAACTTTTCTTACTCTCCTATCTATGTACTCAGTTCCATTGTCTCGACTTCAGTCAGTGTCATTTTCTCATTCACATCGATCTCATCTCCTAAAGTAAAGATGAGAAAAAAATACGGGAAAGAAAAAAAAGAAAAGAAAAAGACTATAAAACGTGGCACTAAAGTAAACTCTGGCAGTTTCCCTCTCTTCTACCCTCCGACTTCCAAAACCCACTCCTCATATCTCTCTTGAGCCTTATCTCAATAATGTAGTTTTACATTTTCGCTCGGTCGTTTAGAGTGTGAGAGAGTTGATTCAAATAGTTGACGTAAGATAAACCGGGGGAAAGAGACACGAGATTTTAAATGTAAAATACTGAATACGTATCAGTAGAAATGAAGAATTCCACTTTGAGTCCCACTCCTACCACTACCACCCCTGTCACATTTGAATTCATATAGAAAATATACAGCTTTCTGATAAAAGTTTTTTTTCTACCCCGTCGTGTACACAGACCTATGTAAGTAGTAAGTAAGTAGGTCCCTACATATATGTATCGTATACATATGCAGAAACAACTACTCAAATATGTACCTACTTGCTTTTTCTCGGAGTAAAAGTCAACTTTTTGTTTCAAACTCTTCATTTCGATGAGAAGTTAAAGTTAAAGCGATGCACTGTACAACTGTAGGACTGGAACCTTCTGTGCAAATCTGGTGGATGACTGTAGCCACTGTGTGTCAGAGTTTGGACGCAACGTGCAAATACAACGGGGATGGTAGAGACAGAGATGCTGTTACTGTACCAGATGCACATATAAACCATAACGAGGACTCAAGAAGTGGGAGAGATGAGACAAACTCTCTTATTATTTTTTGTTTACACAGCCTGTTCATTTTTACACTCTTCCTCAGTTTCCTCACTGGCTCTATCTCCACAACACGTCCTTCCTTTCTACTCAACATCACAGAGAGAGCGAGAGACAGATCAACTGGAGAAAAAAGAATCGTTGTCTCTCTCTCTCTGTAGTAGTGTAGAGGTAGAGATGAGAGAGATGGGTTTGTCGGGAAGATGAGCGAAAGGACAATTCCGCTCTTAGAAACCTTGGAGCAATACTTGGAATCCGACTCTAAACTGACGACGACATGATGAGATGAGTAGTCATGAGAAGAATGAGTGAGGAAAGATGGCTGCAATCGTCATTTGTAAAGTGGATCTTAGACTTAAGATGCAGGGAAAGTCTGCTGGAGTGAGACTCATCAGTCTCAATCTCCTTCTCGTCCACGTCTCTCCAGCCAGATCCTTCGTGGAGTTCTACATATGTGGGACATGTGTGCCTAGGGTGTAAAACAGTAAAGTCAAAGGGAAGAGAGGTACTACTCGTAAAACTTCAAAATCTGTTTTAAAACTGTCTTATTTACAGTGTAGACTGTAGAGGCTATATATTCTTTGTAGGATTTTATACCATTTCCTTCCAGTCCACTCATCCTATTACCAAAGTTGGGTAATCATTTGCAGATGTATAATATATCTTAGGTATATGCTCCTAGTAGGGATGGGATATCGTCCTGTTTTTTGTAGTATCGAATTTCTATATCGTAGCTTTACAAAGGATCGAGTGTCATGTCGATATTAGGTACTGAATTTTTCTTTTCGATAAAGCAATAAAAAGTCCTTTTGAAGCCCTTTTTTAAAATGGAATTTTCAAAATTTCAATTGAATGAAATAGTTTCATTTTTTGCGCGTAAACTTAAAAAACTTAAATAACCGCCGCGCTTAAATAAGCGCCGGGCTGTGCTGTCATTTGCAAAAATTAAATATGTAAGTGCCACGGCGCTTATTCGGTCTTTTGTGGGTATTTAATAATACTAGATTTTTTGAAAATCATATGAAAATTATTGTAGTAGCTTTAAAAGGCTGTAAATTCTGAAAATGAAATTTTTGTACTAGTGTCGAAATTTCGAAACTTTCATCTTTATATAGGTATCGATTTTGGTACTCGATACTTTTGCCTCGACATTGTCGATGCATGCCGAAGCATGTCTCATTGGAATGGTCTGCCATAATTAGAATGGTGAAGATAGACAGAGCGCTCTTTGGCTGAGAATATTGATAACTTCTCGGAGACTGAGTAATACTCTGAACTATGTAGGCCTTTAAACAGAATTCACGTCTCCATGGCTGGAGCTTAATCTAGTATCTCACAGAGGGCGATAGTAATACATCCCAATCAATAGCTAGAACTTTGCAAATAAGTTAGTATTAAGTTACTGGCAGCTATCTCGACGAGCACATCTAGTTAAGCATACCACCAAGCTTGACTAAATATAGAGTGTCTCAAGAGTAGCAAGCCGAAAAGTAATACAGTGTACATGGGCGTCTGCCTGCGAGTACAATACTGTTACATACATACATACATTGTCGATGCATGCGATATCCCATCCCTAGAGTTCCACAAAGTCATTTTCAAGTCGTCAGATTTAACATACATACCTGGAGCGGCTGCTGCTGAGTTGTTTAGAGGACATACAAAGGGGATTAAAGCATTTGCAATCAAATCAGTTTTAAGATTGTTGACAGGTCTTTTCTATTACTTTTGCTTACATTATAAATCCTGATGGTGAAGAAGAGAACTGGAGAGTTTATTTTTGGAGAAAACTCAAAAGTATTGTAGAAGTTGAAGGAAGGGAAAAACTCAACTTTTTGTGCATTCAAAACTCTTGTTTGATCTTGTAGCTTGTAGAGTTGTAGGCGCAATATTGTTTAATTAACTAGTATGTACGGACGTAATGCAGTGGAAATGTTTACCTGGAGCATAATTATAAAAAGTGGAGTGGAGCATAATCTAGGTAGTAGGTACATTAGCATTACTACTCTATGGAGAATGGGGAGGATTGCACAGGGCTCGGCTTCGGCTCTATAATATAATGTGGGTGGCGGAAGGTAGCAAATAGAAAAACAGTTTCGAAGCTGTTAGCCCGGCAGGAATTGTTTACTTGGGTCGTTCATTAAAAGGAAAAGGTGAATTATGAAATATTTGTTAGGTACTCATTTATAATCCATATGGCTTTCGTGGACCCAACAGCTTTGTTCACTTTCTACTAATATGCTCGTAATATGCTTATATACGCATGCTGCTATAGTGAAAGTTTGTATGAGAATGAGAGTGGTGGCAATGCTGGAATTTTTCATTTCTTTTCATATATCTGTAGTATGCGTTATGCATGTCCCGGTTGAGAATTTATTCATTGTATTTTCTCATAGTATACCACTCTCGCAGTCAGCAAATATTGTGTGTAGTGCTTTTGGAGATGTTGTTTCCCATGGATGCCATATGTTACGCATGCATTATCCTGTCATGTTTTGATTATCAAATAAAATATGCGCAAAGATTCCAAAGCTTAGTTTTAATCCCGCATGTTTATTTATTTATTTCGTTCTATTTAACAACTGCCGTATAAAATACACAGGGAGAGCTATATGGTATGTTGTGTTACGAGGTTTAATTCATTCAGCGTCAAGGAAATTCAAATTCCGCTCCCTTTTTTTTAAATTACCGAAATATAAACTTTCGGTTTACTTTGATTTTGATTATGTTAGATATATTATTGATACATTTTAAAATAGTGCGGGAAACAGTAAGATGCAATAGTGTACAACGATGTGTCTCACGACGATCTACTGTCGTTTGGTGTTCAACGCAATGTAGCCTTAGTTAATGTCGTACGGCAAGTATTCGTTTCGATCCAGTGTCGCAGAATCCGATGATGACGTTGAGATAAGGTAGTAAAGGTAAAAGGTAAATGTGAAATCTATCGTATACCTACCTATACTACAAAGCTTTTGTGTTAGGTTCACTCTTAGAGAAGAGAATGCATGCTTTGATAGATTTTCGAACTGAAACTGTTGTATAAGTAGACGTAGACATACCGACGGTTGACGGTATATTTTAAACCCGGCACAAGCGCTTATGGTTGCGGTAGGTAGGATCGATGCATTCGAAATTGAGTCTAGTAAGCAACAAACTAAGTTTGTAAAGATGATAAATACATAGGTAGTGTGCACCTATAACTACCAGTCGGTGAACAGTACTACGCTACCACTGTATTACAAGATAGCAGATAGTGCAATCACGTTGATGTTTTAATATTCAAAACTTGTTTTGTATCCACTTGTCCACTATGCCGCTATCTGAATTTTCCCTAAATTCAAAATAATTTTAAATCTGACTTATACATAGTAGACAATTTTACTGTGTGGAAAATGCTTTTGTCACTGTTGTCACATCATACTTTGAATGTATGAAAATTAAATTTTCACTGTATATTTAGCCCTGTAAATAGGTGTAGCCCATACTTATGAGTTTACAAACTTTCCGAACACGTGCATAATAATATGCAATTAGAGTAGGTATACACACATGTTTAATATCCTTGAAAATTACGAGGGATTTTGCACCTACCTCCTACTTATTATAGCTTCATGGAGCAATTGAACTAGGCCATCGCATCGTTTTAAGCACCACCATGTCATTACAAAACAAATACTTTATTACTCAATGTCAAATATTGACCTACTGATATTTGTTACTGGATTCCATTTATTACGACTGATTTTGAGTCGTGTAATTAAGTTTACTGATATTTCCCCGTACTGTATATACACACCTACAGTCATCAAGCTTTGACATGTGGCATCCCTATAAAGACTCCGAGGTCATCGTCAATGTTGCACTGACTGAGCGTATATGACAGTCTGTTATCGTGAGAATTCTAAGGATAAGTTTAATTTTTTTTTCTTCGTATGTAGGTACTCATTCTACCACTGCCTGTCCAATAATAATCGTCTGTAATTATTGATTATTTGATTATATAAAAGTTGATGGCTGTTATATACATAGTGTCATTAGCACCAACATCTATAATCAGTATAGACACTTTGTTTTCCTAGTTTTTCATAACATTAAAATTATTGCCGTTTTATTTGATTTTCCTGCCCTTATCTTTTATAGTGTTTGTCGTTTCGTGTTAGGGTGTCACTGTTAAAGTATGCTATTCAGGGTTATGTCATGTCTGAGTTCTTGGTATCGATATTTGTGTTGAAATAGCCAATGAAATTGTGATATGCTCCGCTAATTTTAGCGCTCTGAGAATCATTACAAAAAATTGATGAGTTGACATTGGCTGTGGCTGTGCCAAGCATTATATTTATTATTTATACTTATTTTATTATAGCTATTAATTTATTTTTAATATTCTATTTGTAGAAATTAAATCCCAGACTACTTGCTCAGAAACAATCAGCCACATGGAACTAGTTACTTCCACTATCATCCTACCAGTAGTCAGTAGTCACGTTTTCTTATTACATTATCTCTGCTCAACTGCTAGTGAATTACCGTTGGCTTGGTTGATTTTAATTTCAAAAGGAAATATTTAAACATTTTAAACAAATTAATATATGTATAATTTTATAAAACTCAAAGACTGTACTCTCAGTCTACGCATTGTCAGTCCAGTGAGTGAAGTGACGGGAATAAAAGAAAAACTGGGGCAAAGAACTGCTTTAGTAATGTAAGTTGGAATTCATTGAAAACTGGCTATGTATGTACCAAAGTTAATAAGAAATTAAAATGTAAGTTGTGTACAGATTTTAAAGCCATGGATTTAAACGTGTGTACCTCTGTTTATTTGAGTATTGCTGTGAATTGATTTTGGTTCGTGACGTGTCCTAGGAAAAGAATTATGGTTCAAGGGAGTCAGTTTGATCCCGTTAGCAGATTGATTTTCAGATCATCTTTTATTGTGGACATTTATTGCTTGTTGTTGGCTGTTGGATGGCCCTGTCCTCTCCTCAGATAATTCACTGCACATTTTTTTTCCTCTGGACATAGTGACACTCTAGACTAACACTAACTCCGAAGAGGATGAATTAAATTGAGTAAGGCAGAGAGAGAGAGAGAGAGTGTGAGAGAGTAAATGAAATTTGCTACGCCAACTACAGTGTATATATAGTGGACATACCCACCTACCTACATTAGTTTAAAAGTTTCCAGGCTTTATTTCCACTTCCATAACACAGTGGGTAGCTGGACGTTGAAATGATATTTATTCTGGAAAAATGTGGATATGGCTAGGCTCCAGATAACATTAAGAGAAAACTGAAACTTCCATTTGGGTTGCTCCACGCGTTCAAGTCACAGATGTAGTGGTGTCGTCGTGCCATAATGTACCCAGTTTCGAGATGTAGCCCCAGCCGCACTGCACTAACTGTCCTTGTAGAGAGAGAGAGAGAGAGAGAGAAGGGGAAAGTCTGGATTCCTGGAATCCTGGAAACCTCTTGTTTCTCTAGACTCTAGATGTAGGTCTGCGGATGTGGTGTGGGAAATTTTCGTTGGGAAGAAAGCATTCTGGAGTTGTACAATTCTACAGTTGACGTCGACATGGAAGGGATTACTGGACTTGATGTTAAAACACCAGAAGATGTATTGCCATGTGAATCCTTCCATGCTCTCCATAAGTTAGTATTATTTCCCATGCTGATGAATGGTTCGACATAAAACCATAATACCCTCAAGGCTATATACTTATCTGTATTCCTCACCGTGTACCATCACCATCCACGATCTCGTCTCTTGTCTTTCTCATATTGCCGCGAACTTGAGCTAGTCACCATGACAGAGGTTATTTCTGTCTCTGTGAAGCTGAAATACTGTCCTGCTATATAGATCATCTATATACTATATAGAAAACAACGTTGTACTATCCGTTAGTTGGACGTTAGACTTGGACTTGGGGATTTGGTATATTCAGTCCTGCAATTGCCATCTTCCACGTACAAACTCTCAGGTGGATATGTTGAATGTAAATTATAAATTTCTTTTTATTCCGAGAAAAGTTTCCGAGTGGAATTCCTATAAGCTCCATGTATGTGTCACGAAAGATTATTGTATCTTCCCCGTCGTCTAGTATGATCTCTCAGGAGACTCCCACACACTTTAACATTAATCGGTCCCAGTGCTAGTAACCCTCCACCACCACCACCACCACCACCACCACCACCACCACCGCCACTAATAATAATAATGTAATTACCTATACACATACTCTCATATCTATACAGTTACATACAAAATAATATTATGATTACATTATAAGCACCATTACATGCTCCCAGCGACATGAAAAAAGCCATGTAGGGAGTCACACACAGCATGTAGGTAGTTATAGTTATATTTAACCCCCACAAAATTGACGGAGCTCATCAAGTACATGGTCGTTTCCCTTTCTTTAGCACATACTGCACATACACTGATAGATTGTTTCGTGAGAGAAATGACAGGAAAATGGCTCACCTATGAACATCTAGTTCTCGGATTTTCTCAGCTTACATTATTCTTAAAGTAAGTAAAAGAGAAAAAAAAGAAAAAAAGTATACGCTTCGGATTTTAGGATTTTTATGAGGAGCAGTTTCCTCCGGGATTCTATTAGCGGAGCACTTGATACTCGTTCTACTTATAACCTTAGCTCAGGTTCCTCTCTGCTGCGCGTGAGTATACAACGTTGTTTTAAATTACTATTTGATATTTGAACCTTAGAGAAAGTGATAAAATTTGGAAGTAGCCTATAAACATTTATTTATTACGGTATGTATAATATGTATATAACGTAGGTAGTCGTATTTTCATTTTGTAATCCACACTAACCATTGCAGATTTTGAAAGATTTTGAGGGAGCCTTTAGGTAGGTACCTATACGTGTGTGGGGGGAACTCATTCAAACTCATTGGAGTTAATTTAGGAAGTACTATACATTGGGATAGTACTGATAATGCACATTAGCTTCAAGTATCTTTACTCCATTTCATATCGCTTCGAGAAATACATGGTGGTGAAGAGGTTCCAGAGCTTTGATTTCCAAGTCTTGATTTCTCCATGTCGTACAGCTCGTCAGTCGTCAGACTTTGGTTGGATATTCAGCTTTAATTTGAAATGTACATAGGAGATGTGCATAATAGAAGGAATCTGGATCGGATTCAGATGGAAAGTATTTGACAGCATCCGCTACGTGTGGGCGCCATAAATTTTTATGTATGAGATTCTCGTGTATTCCGTCCTGTTTATAGTAGATGTGATGTGCCTTCCTACGCTACGTCTGCTACTCTTGCTGATTTTGTTCTATGGCTTTCATTAGTGACGAGTATGGGGACGCATTGTAAGGGAGACATGGGCCGGTACCGATACCGGTCCCGGTACTGGTACTGGTGCCGGTACATGATCAGCAGTATGTAGTCGTTGTTAATCATGGAAAATCATTTGTCATTTCTGGTCGAGAGGCTATGAGATAGAAGCCATTGTTGTCTTCCTCTGAATCGATGATAATTTGATAATGGTGCTCTCGAGGACTGGAACTATAGGAAGAAGAGTTTTTAGTTAAAATGAGTCCTTATATACGTTTGAATCTGAATATATAACTATGTGATGAATTAGCACGGGCAACTTCTCATCTACTACCTTACTATATAGTTAGACCTCCCACCATAACTATAACTATATATATAGGCACTATGGATGGATTGAGCTGAGTAGATAGAAAAAGAGTGGATGGAATTCAATAGAATGGATGTTATTACTCTTCTGCTCTCTCTCTCTCTCTCTCTCTCTCTCGGTCTGCTTACAATGTGCGATAAGTACTTCTAGTTCAGTCGAGTTGTGGTTCGGATTTGGTTCGGAGTTCGGAGTTGATGAAAAAGCTTTACATATATTATAAATAATTATAGCTATGGGCTATTTCCAATGCCTTATACTGGTACTGGGTAGTGGGTACTGAGTGTGTCTAAATTAGAGTAGTGGATGAGGAGAGGAGAGAGAGAGAATCAGGTTGAAATGAATAATGACTTTATAAGTTTATTGTGGGAGCATACATGGAGAGAATGTGAGTGAAGACCAAATCCATTTCAAGGAGGAGCACCAATGCGCTCCTTCCACTATTTATTCTATCCGCTACATTTACCCTCAACATGTAATTATAAAGATAGTCATATTATACTGATAGATGAGTATGGGAGGCTACACATCAAAGACCGTTCGAACCAAATTAAATCCTATACATGGTATTTTTATAATGATAATGACAAGAAAATAGAAGCTATGGATTTGTATCTGAACTTTATAATAAAGAGTACATTAAATTAAATCATTTGTTTTCTCTCCCCATTTGTACAGGTCATCTACATTGAATGGAACAAGAAGAAGGGACGAATTTCGACGTTAAAAAATTTGAACCCGGAGTCCAAGAAAAAATATAGGAATCAAGCTGTGCTCTACAGATACAATCCTCGGATGGTTGCTCATCCTCTCGTTACACGCTGTCACGCTTGTTGTTGATTGAGCTGCAGCCGTTGTTGTTGTTGCTGTAGTTTTTGTGACAACCTGGAACTGGAACTGAAATACAGCACATCAGCCAGAACCGTTAATCAAAATACCTCGTCCACTGTTAGTGCTTTGAAGATCGAAATCGCTAAATCGACTCTGTCTGCTATGATCAATTGTGGCTTTGTTACAAAGTGTGGAGCGGGTTTTAATTGTGTAATTGTAATTATATTGTGCAAGTAATTAATTATACTATACGTATAACGGATGATCGGAGTGTCAATACGATAGGACGACATACAAGGTCAGAATCTGGAATAGTGAATAGAGAGTGTGCTGCTCTTTCTCCGTAGTTCACCGCTCACAACATATAAATACAATATATAATTATATATTTTAACAAAAACTAGAAGAGCTAAAAACTCATTAAATGGGGGAGCCAGGTTCAAACAGTGCTGGCTCGTCAGGCGGGTCGTCGTCTGAGGAGGGTGGGAGTAAAGGAGGAGGTTGTGGGGATTGTGATTCTCACTTCTCTGCAGAGAATTTGGACCCAGCAGTGATGGCCGCCATGACAGCAGATGAATTAAAAAAGTTTATCGATACTGGGAGGACGGGGAGGCGGAATGCTCTTCCTGATGTAACACAACCCGAAGCTTCATCCACCTCAACAGCCGGTGTGGCGGAAGCTATGGAATCTCTCTCCATGCAAAATGGTATGAACATTTCAGTCTATATAAAACAGATAGAAAACTACTTTAGATAGAAACTTTTTCTTACTCCTCACAATCCCGATTACTATTGCCATTACTATATACTATTCCGGGAGATCCTGCTGTCTCGTCCAAAAGTCTCTGTCCATACGTCGAAACTTGGACAACCACACGTGTGTCACCTCAGTCGGAGTTTGTCTATATATATATCAGTAGTTTGTAGAAAAAGTCTCTGATTTCTTCTTTCTTGGATCGTCAGAAACTCTTTCATTCACCACCATTCAACGTCGCTCTCAATAATTCTCTATTCAGGAATCTTGTAAATGATAGGAGGTGGTAGTAGGAAGTCAAGGAGAGAAAGAATCTTTTGTGCGAGCACTGAGTACTGTTTGTGAACTCATATATGTCTATAGATTTTTTTGTAGAAGTAGGAGGAAACTCTAAAGACTTGTTCCTTGAATGGTGATGGTGGTGGTAATGCCAAGAGATTTTCTTTGAGAGATTCTTCAACACCACAACCACACAGAGAGTATTCACATTCTCTGTATTTTGTACACAGGGAGACAGGTGTATGTACGTAGGAGGATTGAGGGTTGGAATTGCACATGAAACACTTCAATTTGGACGTATTCCAAGTCACTTAAGTCGCTCTAACTCAGTCAGTCTTTTCATCTGATCCTCAGTCCATTTGATATTGCCCACTTTACCTTTCTACCTTTTACTTCAAAGGGAAGAGACTTTCTTCACATTGCGTCTCTTGTATTTTGTGTGTGTGTGCTCAGGGGAAGTTGTATAGGACTTGTAGGTACAAGTTTAGAGTACTTAGTTTCAGTTCTGAACATGTTATAACTCTGTTTAATCCTAAGTACTTGTTTGTCTTTTCTTTTTTAGTACATGTCACAACGGCGGATGTTGACAGTTCCTTGGTTAGGATTGAAATGCGTATAGGAAATGAGAAACACAAATTTATTAGTGTTTCGGAAAGGAATTATCTGTATTATTAGGAGAGCGAGGCGATTGCTTTTACTGCGTTATGTAAAAGCGATGGGAAGAACTTTTTTTAACATCTTGAGAGTAGCATACCTATATATATTGTATAGGCACAGAAAATATTTCCCATCTTCCAAACTCTGACTCTCCCATTTTCATGTATCACGAGTCACGGGATACGATGAGTTTAGGAGATGTCTCCGGTATTATAATTATCTGTGTCTCGCAGTGCCTGCCAGTCTCGTGGAAAGTGGTAACATCTGAGATATAATGTATATAAATACAGTAATGCAAGTTCTACCGTAGATGTTACCCTTCTTAGCATCTGTGTGCATTCCATATCTGTGAACAGCAGAGAAAAGTTGGAGTATCCAGACAGGGGCCGTTTCTCAAGGAATTTATAAATCAATACGTTTATGCGATTATGTCTATATAGTATCTATACTGCCTGTGCCAATTTATTTATTTTTCTTTTCTTCACGGAGAGTTTGTTCTCCTGGTTTTATTTGGTATTCTTCCCGCTTCTATTTTTTACGAATCTAAATTTTTCTCATGTGTACTAATAGCTCATCATTAAAATGTTGTAAGTAAAACATGCTAATTGTAAAAGCCCTCTTAGAATTACTTTCCTACGGTGTTTTCTATAGGGAGCAAAATAACAGATAGAACTATTACAACCACTACTATAATTATTTCTGAAAGTATATGAATCATAAAAGGTTGTCTTATTAGTTGGGTAAAAGTAAAGAATATGCATATGACAACTTTTAATAAGCTAAATTAAAATAAAATCATATAGTATTTGTTTTTTAAGATCAAGTTCTGAGTTTTAAAGCTTGGAGTTTTGTAGAAATTTGATTGGGTTATTATTTTGAAACTATTTGATGACACTATCTCTCATTTTGTATTTTATTTCAGCAGATAAAGAACAATCAAGTTCGGGAGCTGGATCCTGATCTTTACAATATAAGGATCAGTGCCCAAAATAGCCAAGATGAAGAGGTTGGTGGTGAGAGAACTGAGACTGCTGCCAATTGAGCCCCATCCATTCTTATTACTTTTCAATTTTTTCTTTTATTCCTTCATCTTCTCGTCTTCTTCCATCATCTACCCATCTTCGGAATAATCCCAGCCATAGATATCAAAGATGTAGTATATAAATGCATATTATATTTACACAGACTCAACTCAAAGACAAATTTCACGTCGCAGATCCAATCCCATCTCCTCCTACCTATACTTCCAATTTCAGCCACAATGGATGTCTCCTACTCCGCAACATTGGCAACATCAAATAAATCCAAAGACCTTTTTACGAACTGAAACGGATGAGTATCATCATGAGACGTGATGATGGTCCTGAGTGTATGTGTGTGAAATGTGAGCGGGAAGGAGAGTTTAAGCTTTCGCTGATGCAAAATGCAAGTATCAAATGTGAATATATTTCCATCAAATATTCATGCATGACATTATGTAATCACTTGCGAGTGTGTGTGTGTAGTTTTTCAAATATCTGGCAAATATCTTTATAGTATCTTCCTTTTAGACTTGACTACTCATATTCAAATCCGCGCGTTTCAAGGAATTATCATGTGAAAATATATATAGAAGATATATATGCTTCTCCAGCTTCTTCCTTCATTATAAATACTGAGGCCGATTTATACCTGTGTGAGACAGTTATATAGGGGAAGGATGAAGATGTGACAGAATGGAAACTAAACAGCAGCCTCCCTTCTCCATAAGTAGTTCAGCGAGGGAAAGGGAAATCCAAGAAACTCACATTTAGTTCCAGAGTCAAGCTTCAGAATATCTCGAGTCAATAATGATTCCTACCCACAGTTTCCTCATCTTTCAGAATGTTGACAGTGAAATGATCTTCCAGACATAATTGACTTCTACAGATATCCGAACGTATAGCAGAGGCATGGGAGGATGGGAATATAAATATCTCAAACCATCCCGACGACGACGAGTCAACTATATGCTCTGTATGTAAAAGCTCCATGGGAAGAAAGTCAATGGGGAGGAAAGATGAAGACAGGCAGGCTTCTGTATGGTGCTCCATTTTCAGGGAAAGTGCTCCTCTACCTCTACTATTCTGCCTGACCTTTTCTTAAATTCATGGAACGATGGCCAAGTTGTGTGGGACTGAAATTGAAGCGGGGAGCTCGAGGCAAGTTGTTTTCTTTCCTACCTTTAGGTACAGTAGTTTGTATTTGTTATGCAGAATAACATAAATACTCCCATGACAATCTGTCGTCGTCCTTCGTACTTAAAATAGGAAAATTATTTAGGTAGGTAGCTCAATTTCGTTTGCCTTGTCCGTGCTGTAAGTTGCTGTAAGTAAATTTGGATACTTAGAATCAAACACGTAGAATCGGTGTTCTCGAGATTTTCCTATAAATGGAAAATAGCAAATGATTTACCTATATTCAAAAATGAAAGTGTTAGCTAAAAAATAAGCTGGACCTGCCGAATTAACTTTTATTATATCACGATAGTGTAACTGTCTTATAATCAACTAGAGCTGTAATGTACTAGGAACTGTAATTACTTGTAGGCATAGGCATACTTTTCAACTGGACAAAACTTTTCTCATAAAATTACTATTTGAATTCATTTGATTCGACGTTGATTTTTTAATTTTGAAATTAAAAAAAAAATATTTAAAAAACTCGCACTGCCCTAAAATTTGTCTTCAACGACTGCACTCTTCACTGTTCCCTAATGTTGTACTGTGTCGGGGTTTTAAGTCTGTATTTAAATATTTATGGAGCTCGGCTTAACGTACTACGATATTAGACTGTATACTATGCACTATGAAAACCATTCTATAAATCTTTAAGTGTAAATTTATTCAAGGAGGTACTTCATCCGAATTCAAAATTGCTTGCTTTATTATGTTTTTTCGAATCCAAAAAATCGTATATTCTAATACTATATGATGTATTCATTGCATTCTTTTTAAAATTCGTCGAATTCCTCCTTCATTCATCGTGTGAACAGATCGTCTTCAACAAATCTCGTTCGTATCACCCAATTTATGGACTTTTTACAGGCATGTAGTACGGCTTGCTAATATCCTTTGATACTATAGTAGGACTGAAGACAGTAGTTGCTTAGTACAAGAAACTACTATATATATGCATTTTAAATGAAATCATGTAATAATTTTAGTGCAGACTCCAAAACTCATTTCATTCTAATCTTCCTTTACAATAAAAGTAAATTTTCGAGTCTCAAGTTTTTCCAACTCAAACTTAATACATTTTCTTTTACCACTTTACGCTAGAGTTCTTCCCCATCAAAGGATATGTACCACCTTCTTAGTAGTTGTAAGTATAGGAATTCCTAAGCCTGAGTAAACTCCAGACTATGGGCATACTACCAACGTTAACGTTCAGCGTTGTTTAACTAGTGCCCTATATAGAAGGGGGAAGAGCTACTTATGACGGTACCGGTACCGGTGCCAGTGCCAGAACCAGTTAGCTTTCTAGCGTTGTTAGTTGAGGGTACGAGATGAGAAGATGAAAATTTTTCCTTGTAAAATTCGGAGATAAAGAATATTAGGGGAAAAGAGAGGGAAATCCTTCCACACCAGTGCCAGGGAAATGAGAGCCTTGTGTGGTTATGGAAAAAATACCATTGGGATTCATTTTATCGTCCTATTACATGGTTAGCTAGCTCTGTCAAAGCCGTTCAAGTCACGTCGGCTGTCACTGTAAACCATTTTTGCTCCTTTTTCTTGAATCAAGAGAGAGAGAGAGAGAAAGTGTGTGTGTGTGTGTGTGTGTGTAGGTTTTCGCTTTAAATTGTCCTTTGCCGTTTGTGCACATTACACACACTGCCACACTCCCTCAGTTATAATATACTTGGCCTAGGTAGGCTACGTAAAAGGTATGGTATAGCTATTAGTATAGTAGGTAGGTTGGTTGGTGTGTGCAGCAATGGTCTCATAACTTTTCTCCGTATCTATTTTATTGAGAGAAACACTTTATTAAGTCACTGTTGCACAATTGCAATAGCCATACAGCTCAGTATACAATACAATACTTAATAAAGAGATTGTCAGCTCGAGGAAATGAATAATGTAATGCTAATAATGTGAAGTGGAAAATGAAACATGTTTATTTTATATATCAAAATATTCTCAAAACATTTCTTTTCTTTATTTTGATTATAAACTATAAGGTAGGTAGGTAGGTTAGGTACATTTGAGCATACAGATAAGATCATAATTTGGTTCTTTACACTTTGCATGGATTTTAATAAAAACTCGCTCTAATTCTAAATTCCAAGTAATGCTCCGCTTTATAATTTCCGTTTTCCCGTTGCTTTTCTCTACGTGAGGTAACAGTCATAATATATTATGATAATATTTAAATAGTTATTATTACATTATTATGAAAAGAAATTTCACTTTGAAAAATTATAGCTTTTTAAATTAATTTCTTTTACCCTAGAATTTTAAATAGTTTTCTGTAGGATTTTATACTTTATTACAATGTAAATAATATAAACTTCTCCGTTAAAAGCTGAGGTAATGAATGCGTGTCATTATATGCTAACAATTTTCTTTTTTTGTCGCAGCTGAGGTTCAGTGTAAAGTTTGAGCATATATCATATAGTGTATTATATATATTGCATATTTTCCTTATTGGCTGTAAGCTTTTATCACACCTTATAGGATACCCCACGCCCCACGTCAGCAATTGTATAGGTACCAGGTACACATTAAAGGAAGGAAGAGAGAAAGAGAAAAAAAGGAGAGGTACACAAATTTAGTGTAATGGTGAAATTGAGAATGCATTGTCTTCTTGTATTCCTTGTACGCGAATTGAATTAAGGACCATCTTTTTTTATACCCTAAAGGCTCCGACAATGGGACAAATTGCACATGGCATGGGTGGAATTGAGCTAGAAAAAAGTTAAGCTTCGAGCCAGCTAAAATTTACAACACCATAAGTAGTCACTGCAAAACGTATATAATTATTTCAATTATTGTTCTCCATCTGCTCCGCCTCTGTCTCCGTCCCTGCAGTGCAGTTCCTGTCTGTGTCTGTATTCTGTATGTACTGTGCACTCGCTCGTATTTTTATGATTGCTCACTCTGCCTGCTTTGCACTGACGATAGACTGTCAACTTAGCTATACCACAGTCACTGACTGACTGACTGACTCGGCTATGGGCCGCTCAGGGACAAAAACACGGGCGTGTTTGTACAGACAGGTTGTCTCTCTGGAGAATAAATAATGAGCTACACGACTTGCCACTGAGGCATATAGGTTGTCATTCATTCCTTTTGTTTGTTGAGGTGAAATAAATGGAGTAAGAGGGAAAAGGGCAGCGGGTAATATCAGAAGAGTATAGGTAGGTAGGTAGGTAGGTACCGTGAAGCTTCTACTAACTCCAAACTTAGCCCAGACCAGGGAGTTATTAGAGACCCGGGAGTTAGGTCGATCTTAGCCACAGACCTGGAAGTAATTTGAAAAGTGCAAGTTTAATAGAGCAAAAAAGCTATATTGAGACCCCGGGAGTTATTTGAAGCTTGACGGTAGATAATAAGAAGAATCCATCCGTGGCCGTGGAACTTATGTCTTAAGCCTGAGCTGAATGACGTGACGTAACGTAACGTAACGGGGGGAAAGTGATTCAAGCTGAATATAATATGTGAATAGAGTGAACAGTGTAGATGATTTGAATGTTAATAATATAATTATTTTAATACAAAGTACAATCTAGCGAATCTAGTCTATGCATACATGTGTTGTCTGTAGGCACATCATGTTATAGTGTATAGTAGACTTTGTTGTGGAGATAAATCATAAATTCGAAACTACGGATATGCACAGCACATGCATAAGGAAGTGGGACAAACACTGCACTGTTTGCTTTTTTACTTGGTAAGTAGACACAAGCTTTGCTTGTTGCATGAGGTTTTTGGGTTTGCTCATAATAGTATATAATATGTGGCGTCGCGTCATCATTCTTCCCCAAAGAATGACAGCCGCGGATAGAATAGACAAAGTAATTAATTGAAGGGCACACCTTCTCTTGTCTCTCTGACTGTGCCGGTGAAGGCAGTGTGCCGCATTAAAATCAAATATGAACCGCATACAAATCTTATCACGCAAGAGCTTATGTAATGTAACCCTTATGAGAGAATGCATAATATGTATAATAAGGGTTTCTCTCGTTTGTCTTCCAACGCCCACATCGGCACTATCATCATCATCATAATAATAATAATAGTATAGCGTCAACCATATGTACTCTAGATAATTAAATTTATAACCTTTCTCACATTTTCAACACCCGCACTCTTGCATAAGGTTACCGAAAACTACAATGCAATACAGTGAAATAAGTATTTTGCACTTTCGCACAACATTCAAATGTGTACAATCACTCTCATAATAAAATTATTATGAAAAAGTCAAAGGCAAAGGGTGAAAATAAATTTTAACTTAAATTATAATTGAACTATATATTAAAATTATAATAATAATTAAAATTATAATACAAAATTAATACAAAAAAATATGTGCTCTCTGGGAATCGCAATTGTGCATTGTCATTTAAAAAAAATATACAGCTACTAAAATTGGTAGTGGTGGTTTAAAAGTAAATAATGATACATAGTTAGTTAAAGTGTGAGAGTTTTGTTTTTGAGATAGCTTAATTGAAATCTTCGGGTAACTCTGTAAAATGATCTGCGGAGAGAGTTGAGAGGGCTCGGTTAGCCAGGAGTGAGACCATTTCACCGACTTGGTTAGCAATTTGTGGTCGGATTTCGTCAAAAATATCTTTGGCGTTCTCGTTCAAAAAGTTGTTGATCACATTTCCTGGAAATTAGAAACAAATAGAGAAATATATATTAATTATGAATCAATGCTGCGACTTGGTAGGCTTTACTCATGAATACCTTTTGTAAGCCATACAAGAATTGAACATTATGTACTAGAAAATAGAATGATTAGATTGTGATTGATTTTATTATTATTATGAATGCATTGATTATTGACTCTTTGTCATATTATGAATAATATAATACACACGCTTTAAAGAATAGCTACACAGTGTAGTAGTGGTTACAGGGATTCAAGCCTAATTTGCAGTTGTGGTAAGGTAAAATCATACCACTCTCCATCATATCATATAGTACTAAAATAAATTCTACACTCAGGAAATATGACGGAAACAAAGGCCTGTGGGTATCATCATAGTCATGGGTGTAATTGAAATCAATTATTAATTTAGAATTTAAATTCAAATCAATCAGCTGTATTTTCATGCTCGATAATACTTTATATCATCTGGTTGTAATCATTATAATTGAAGAGATTTATACGTTGCCCTCATTCTACGGATATTACTTTTGTGTGTGCATTACCAAAGATTATGAGTAATGTACAGCGATATATTGCGTGGTTAAAAAATTCCTAAGAAAATGTATGTGTAAAAGAGATAATTTAAATTCCATGCACATGTTACCATCGCGCACTCTCATTATTATGATTCTGGTTATCACATCAATAATCAAAAGTAGTACGCAATTTGTATTGTACTTTATATGATGTGGTTTGAGGCTTGACACGCTCGATGAATGCCATTGTCACTGACTGAATTGATTCTGTTCCTTAATTTTTATAATATTTTTGTACTTCTGGTTTTTTTTATTTTGCAGGAAGCAAATGTTTATGTAGCGAAGACATCACAGAATCTGTGAATATTTTATATCAAAATTTAACCAGAACCTACTACACATATGTACACCTGTGCCGGTGCGTCTGTCGACAGCTCTTTCGAATTCGATGTCAGTTTTCAATACCAGTTCACACAAGTTCAGCAGACTACAATGTACAAGTGTATAGGAAAAGTTGTCGGAGGTTGATTGTACCCATACATTTATAAACAGCACTTTCAATCAGAGGCAACATTCCAACTTGTAAACTTGTAACCTGTCGATCGATGTAAGTCTGATCAGCACACACAGAGCAAACAAATAGTCTACAGTGGACTGATATAGCAACGTGACTCACCTGTACCAACTCACTAGATGCAGCACAATCATTAATGAAGAAATAAGAAAAAGGAAAATTCACAATTTTTCATATGAAATCGAATATTTGTAAATCGTCGTCGGCTCACTCTGTACTACTTTATCACCTGAGTGCTATAAAGAAAATGTTATATATGAGAATTTACATCATCATCAACGTGATCTTACAAACTTGAAAAACTGAACCTCAAAACTGTGTTAACAACTTGTTATCCCTGCTTATGAGTTAGTTAATTATGGTTGTAATCCAAGTCCATTTATATTGTTGCACCCGACTATTTATTTATTTTATGATATGCATCATCATCTGTGTAACCTCTGTGCACGGATTACGGAATATGAGAAATGCAGATCTGCTGATTCATTGTCGTTACGTAAAATGAGGCAGTATATACTACTGGTGCTGGGACGACTAGTGCATAATATAGTCTCCGTCTCCACATCTACCGCGTATTAAGAAATTATAACGTAATTCTCGAGTAATTTAGTGCAGTGGTTGTGTGTGTGTGTGTTTGTAATCCGTAGTGTTAAAATACAGTGTTGTGAAGACAGAGACAAAATTATACCTCCACACATTTCCTACCACCACTACGAGACAGATATAACTAACTACCTACTTACCTACGTGAGGATAATGTAACAACAATAAAAGCCCGCAACGCAACCAAACCAGCATCATTTATCAGGCTTACTACTAATAACTACTTCTATACTGACTCAGTAGTTAAACAGTGTGAATTAGTGTCAAAATTTGTGGTGATCTATGATCTAGTAAACAAATGTGTGAACAAATGGATACCTGAAGAGAGAGAGAGATGATAATGTGATTTGACTCAAATTGAAATTTATGAATGAAATGGGGTAAATGTGTCAAACAAGGAAGTGAATTGAAATAATAAAAAATGTTACCATATTAAATAATATCTCCTCACACACTACGATTTACAATAATTACAATTTTATGATTGTTTCATCTTTTTAGTCAGATTAGGATTATGACAACAAGTACTTAGGTGTATATACACACACTTAATATTTCACTCAAAATTGAAACGACCTGATCACACACATAATATGCTCATGCTCGCAGTTTTTAAATTTATTCGTGGTCAGTGGTCACTGTAACCCCACAGTGCCACTTGCTTAACTTTACCATAATAGTATACGTGTGTACATAGCCATAATCTGCCACCACTTATTGATATGATGCAACTTGACAGATACAACAGTAATAAAAAGTAATAATACTGAACGTTATTATACAATAATATATGAAGCTTGAAGTACAGGTACGGAGTCCATTTCAATTCAAAAAATTCTTATGCCAAAAAATTTACCTTGTGAAAATTCCCAGATGCAAAACTTTAATACCCTTGGGTTCTGAGTGAGATGTAGTTATAGTTATGCATGTGTAAGGTTTTAACGAAATTCTTTAACAAGGAATATCAGTCGAAATGAAAACGGTTTCTTTAAACATGTAGTGTAAGACAAGGAGTAATAATTATATTATATTATTAGTAGGCACACTATTTTGTCACTTACCCAGAAGTGCATCACCATTAAAAAGATTTGTGAGGTGTAGTTTAATTGTACTAATGTCCAAATCCATGTCAATTTTCTTTACGATGATATTCTTCTCATCAGTCTGCTGACTCATCACAGCGCCCAGTCTCCCCTGTCCTCTGGCAGAAATTCCACCTGTAATACAAATCCAAATGCTTTAAATTTACTATGCTAACAAATTAGATACACAAAAAATTTAAATTCAAGCATCCTCGTCATCATCATCATCACCTATATCATTAGTGTCATTATCGCTATGATTACTGGCATTACTTGACTGGAACGCTTTCCGTATCCACATCAGTAACATCATTTGCCATTTATGACATGACTACACTATGTATATAGTCACCTGTCTAACTGTCAACAGTAAAGCAGAAGTCAATTAAGTGTGTACCTCATTAGGCTTGGCAAACTTACTTTTCGAGAACTTTGAAGGAGCCAATTAATTATAATCAAGCTATAGCTACATAGAAAAAACTGCATAATATAAAAGAGATCTGAATATCTGTATTTTGAAGAATGTTAAGGGGAAAAAATAATGAATGAGCTCTTAATAATGAACTTGCTACACTGACACTGATACTAATAAGTTAAAGGCTTTTAGTTTTCTAAAGTAAATTAATTCCCTGCCCATGCAGAGGAGAAGGAACTAAATTAGTAAAACGTGAAATGTGATAATGCTGAGAACTGGGAAAGAAAAGAGGTGACACTATAAAATATTCTAATTCTAATGTGTCTGTCGTATGTATAATTATATAATCATAGGCTATAAGGTAGTAGGACTACGTCTGTCTGCTATAGTATGATATAGTGTTAGACGGGAAGGCTGTCTGTGAGTTACATTGTACAGATGCAAGTTACAAGTGTTACACACCATTGATAAAACAAGCCAACAGATTCAAACGTGTTACTTGCCACTAGCACGTGGAGTAATAAATGGCATAGGATTTCGAAACACATTTGATATTTACGTATGTACGAAAACCTACTTTAACTTTGCATGAATTTGAATGACTTCTTTTACTTGCCTACTTGCAGTGCTCAGCCATAGTGCTGTAAGCCTACTTATATACCTTGTACGTTTACACGTAAATCTATTGCAGTATAGGTAGGTACTTTAGGTAGTAGTACATAATTTGTAATTATTTATATGCGACTTGTGTTTCAATGTTTCTTTTGATTATTCTTCTTTGCTCTAAATTGAAATTGAAAGGGTTTTTATTTCCCTAGGTTAATGTAACAAAAACCTTGGGGACCGGTCGGAGAGTGATTGTGTTTAAAGTGTAAAAACTGTAAAACGTGTGACGAGAGAGCTTGAGAGACGGGCACTGCTGGTGCTCCTACTATGTATACTCGTCCTGCCACATAAGATTTGGGAACGCAAGGTATTTTATGATAGCTCTACGTGTGAAACACATCTATGTACACAGGTAGGTACGTAGTTTTACGTAGGTAGGTAGGGAACTTGGATGTTGTGAGCTACCGGCGCGGCAGAACAAGAAATATATATAGAGCTCCAGAACGGGACGGCTCATTAAAGTAATGGCTCTCAAAGTTTTGGATTAAACTCAATGAATAAATGATGACGAGTAGAACCTGTGTCAGAGGGAATTGAGTCACTTACCCAAATTGAGCCAGAAACTCCCGCTGCCCCCAATAGGAAAGAAAAACAAATTGCCTGCCAACTGGTAGTTGCCCGTGATTTGCATCTGGGCAATGCCCAAGTCAAAGTCCAAGACACGACGCTTAGTGTCCACACTGTAAGATTACAAAACAAAAGAGGAATATTTATTATTACGGCCAACGACAACTTTACATATGACGGCAAAATTACTATTATCGTTATTATATTGAAAATTACATAATTATTACACATTTTATTTATTTATATATAAATATATTTTTATTATTGTCATATTTTTCAAAACAAATGAGCAATCTTGTACTTTGCAGAGCTCCTACCTATTCGTATGTCTTTAAAGCAAAATATTTGTTTCCTCACTACAAAAAAATGCCAAAGAAATAAAACGAGTGTTGAGTACACAGTTTTGTTGTTGTGGATATGATTTGCGTTCATAATAAAAATGAAAAAATATTCTGAGAATTGTTAATAAACCTACATAGCGAGATTGATTGATCCCAATTCCCCAACACGACGTGAACTATATACCTCATGATATTGGAACCCACTATATTTCAAGGTATGTTTAACGATTATTTGAGAAGATTTTCTCTTGACAACCTTCCACATGCAACCTTCTTTTTTCTTTGTGTGTCTTCAAGACTGTTTCTTCAAAAATAATGAAGCTGAGTTTAAAAGGTAAACTATTTTTTAAATAGAATTCAAATTCTACACACAAGCATCATCTGTTTCCGTACACTTGGACAAAAAAAAAACAAAAAACGGAGATCGCTATAGATCGTCGTGTGTGTGTGTTTGTATGTATTGAACCCAGGAACGTGATTATTTATACATAACCTAGCTTTATAATTATGTGTGTATGTATGAGTACAAGAAATATATAGGAGATTCGAATAATCGTGTGGAAACTTTTGCGTGCAAGAGTTTTGAGTTGGAATTATATTGCAAATAATGTCGCTAACGAGTAACGAGCAGAAAGAGAGAGAGATAAAAAAAACAATATTGAATGGTTGCTAAAACTCACAAAGTTACAAAGAAAATGAAACTAACAACAAAAGTAAAAAGTTATCAAAATAGAAGTTCTAAAAGACTTTGACTGCTATAACCCGACTAGACTCTTGACTACTACTGCATTTGCTTCCGAGCAAACAATGCTCCGTGTGTTTCTTTTAATGGTTTATCTTGGTCCGCGCGTCGTCCTAATTAGTCTTTTCTACTACTGTCGACTGTATGATGAGGTAGCCGTAGCATATGGAAACGAACACAAACGCCAAAAAAAATCGATTATATAGATGAAATGTTCAAAGTATGTAGGTAGGTAGTAATATTATTATTATTGTGTAATTTACGTCGTTGTAGTAGTAGTAACTTAATAATATTATAAGCTATATGGCGATGACGGACATATGGACTACGTTTACGTTCACATTTAGTAATTACATTATAAGACATTACTATTATTAATCCCCTTCATAGTAGTGTGTTACCAAGGAAGGACACTCGTTAGGATATGTGGTGTTAAATAAATTTGATTTTAATTTAATCACGCAAGATTGTGAATTTAATCAGCTATTATTTCTGTGTAGTATTATCAAATTAGAATAATTCTTGTGTCTCGTCACATAATGTGTGAGTGTTATGGCTGCTCGACGAATCTAATAATAAACTCTTAATTTAAGTAAATTGTAAATTAATTATGTAAATTCCGTTGTGGAAGTACATAGCAGTATAGCTTAGATGGAATACTAAGAAGAATGTTTATGGTTATGTAAATCGGAAGACGAGGCTGAGAGACTTATTGTTATACTAAAATACTATTATTATAATATGTATTAGTTCAACATCCTACAGATATAACATGCTGTATATAAGAACTATTCATAAAAGTACGAGTGATGTTCCCATATGTACAATCATAACTCATGTTTTCTTAGTAACCAGATTTAATTACCAGATTGTGTGTGATGTATTATAATGATGATGTGATTGTCACTTGTTGCTTTACTACTTATTTAATTCTATATACCCCTTCTGTATAATGGATGATTGCTAAAACCTCAGTAAGTATTTTCTGATGAATATAATAATTATTGTTCTCAGAAATAAATTGTAAATGGTATGTCTCTTTAAATGTTGTTTATCGTTATTATAAAGAACTACTGTTACCTAGTATCTACTGTTATCTATAATATAGGGTTAATGTAGGTAGGTATATTATATAATTAGTATAATTAATTTGTAAAAAAAATGAGATGCTTTGATGAACGTTTTTGTTGTACCTGCACTTACCGGCGGTTTACATTCTATAATATTATAAGATGAAAAAGATTCACAAAACTCATTTTGTCAATATATTATATACATATATAATTATATATCATAATATAGCCATAGCTAAAGTGAAGATACAAAAATTCAAAAATGTAACATGTGAATTATTATTTAATATATAATAATAAAAAAAAATAATTCAAAAGTGGATAAAAGAAAAAAGATACATTAATAACTATACTGTTAAATAAATTGTGTTTTCTATAGACTATATAGATATATCTTTTATATGAGTTCCTATATAATTTCATTTTTTGGGTGTTCGGCGTGATCCTAAGTCGGAAGCTACGTAGGTACCTACTTCTGAATTTTGATTATAATAATATATGGCATATATATGGTATTTTTTAGATTTACGTAGGGATTGCTACGTTATATATATTATTATGGTATATAGACACTTACAGAAAATCAGATTTATTGTAGGAAGACAAGCCCCGGACATCAACATTTGAGAAGGTAGCAATCACTTTCACTGGGCCACTGCCATGTTGGAATTCAATATTTGAAATTTTGAGGGGATCCATTGCTGGTATATTCAATTCTGGAACTCCTACATGAAATTTGGGTCTGAGATCCTCGAGGATTTGTCTTAAACATATATTCAAAGTTGAGTCATCTCCATGTGGACATTTACGGATGGGACCATCCATCTCGTCTGTAGTTCCATTTGTACTCACTGCTCTGCTCTCTGTGAAATAGCAATTTAAATACATTAATATAATATTACAGCATTAGTGTGTGCAGGACAATGGACAATCAAGACTGATTAAAAGCCTTATACCTATAAAGGTACATTTATTTCCTTTTTTGAATACGCGCAGTCATCTTCATTCCCTTTCAGGAATCTCAAGCCCAAAACCAAAATATTATCAAAGCGATTAAATTATTATTATTCAGTTTTTGAAGATCGTTGTAGCCCAATCCGCAGGATTACTGAGAATATGAATGCATTATTTAATATAGTATGTTAAAAGGTATGACACGCTTTCAACCTCAACATTACTTAGGACGTTGCGACCGTAACTAACGAGAGTATATAAATATGAACCCTTCCTTCACAGGGCCGGACGAAGGAATTGCTTTTAGGCAGCAATTTGTTTCCTTACAAAAGCCACAAATTTTAATTTTCTTTGGTGAAGCGAAATGTTGTATTTTTACATGTTTTAAAAAAATTTAAAGTGTTCTGTTTGCTTGATTCAGAAAAGTGGAAAATGTTCTATTTACATATTTTGAGAAAAGTGGAATTTGTTTTATTTCCATGTTTTTGAAATGTACAAAAAAAATTATTTGCATGTTTCTGAAAAGTCAAAATATTCTTTTTACATATTTTTGAAAAAGTGCAAAATGTTCCATTTACATGTTTTTTGAAAATTCAAGCAGCGGGGGCTGCCTGTGCTGGCCACATTATCCGGCCCTGTACCTTCACCTTCTTTACTGATACAAAAAGTCATAATATATATACAGACTACAGATCAACACAGACTTCTAGTATCGGGTTTGAAGATTATCAATTTAATTTCAAAATGAGATAAAGCATGGTTTCAAATACTAGTAGACGGGTTGCTTGCTAGTACAAGGATTTAAGGGTATAAACAGTAAGAAAATATCTGTGTAGAGGTATTTTATGCTAAGAGAGCCGCTGAGCTTTTGTTGGGAATTGCGACGCAGTGTGGTGTAGTAAGGACCAGCTTCATTGACTACAGAAAACTCTCCTATCTACATATCAGAATTATTTTTCCTTTCATAATTACTTTCATAATTCTACCTTGTAATATAAAAGGTTTAATTTACATGCCTATAAGGCCTAAGGTACCTTCCCGTAGTCGTGACACTGTAATATATTTACCATCGACAGTGTAAATGTAACATAAGGAGCAGAAAACTAGATCCGAACATGTCTGCTGAAACTATAACGAAACTCTCCTGCATGGTTGCGTGCCCATTGACTAAATCTGTTTCTTGTCTTTCGACTTACGACAAAGAATTTCATAGACAAAGTAAAAAGTAAAATATTTGAAGTTCCTTAAATCTGACTGACTAGTGAGCTACATTGCAGATATGCTTGGACTTATAGTTAGTCAATTGAGAGGAATTTCGTTTTCGTTCATGAAAACGTGAAAAACATGTAAAGTTGTTAAAATCGCTTCCTTCCTTGTCCTTTTTTCTTGTGTAATGGTGTCTTCTATAATAAACATCCTTATAAAATGAAATAAGTCTCTACAGGAATTACGCACGGATGATATAGGAATGTAGTCATGCTTCAAATAAAAACGGCAGCAGCACACGTACAAAAGGACCCCAGCCCAACCACCACATCCTATAAGTACCTATCGTTACTTGAATAACTTTACTCATATTCCCTGTAATCTCTTATGCTAATATTTGAATTATTATTCCTCCAAATTTCTACCATGACCATGCATGCATGCTGCATGCCTTATTGGATCCCTCACACTCTCAGTACTACAGTATACTGTAGTCTTAATGTGTAATATGCAATATGCGCGTGCTATAATGGAGTGCTTACACGCACGCGACAAGATTACGTCTCCTTCTTCTTCTTTTCCTTTAAGTAAAAACTCAACAAACTTGAGAGAGGAAGGGGAAAAGCTGTACAATTTCATTCTAGTGATTACCTTTTAAATTGGTAATTCGTTTTTTGAGTATGTGCGCATATTATGCTGTGGTACACAAAGAAATTGGAGACGGAAATTGTCAATAATAATTATATTATGTAGGTAGGTAGGTAGGTACGTACATTTTTTGTAAATAAAATGCAAGAAGCGAATGTCGCGAAAATGTAAAGGTATATAATATTATAGTTGAGGTCCCTCCTACACTTCCTATAACTACCACCGCACCGCACCGACTATTTAATTCCACACAGACTGACTACTGATAGATTGCTCCCGTCAAGTTATTTTTAGAATTAGTATTTTATTGAGTCACGTTCAGTCCACACAGTGGAGCAGAATGCAGTGGCAGGGCAAAATTCATCTCTGGCGGCGGAACAATGAGAGCTGACGTTGAAATGTGGCACACATGGTAACTTTCCTCCATCTTTTAAGAGGGAAAAGTAGGCCGATGACTTTACAAGATACTTTTCCACTCTTGATTTTTTTTCTTATAGTATATAGTATAGTAATCAATGTATACGTTTATGCTACACACATGTGCTGTCCGTTGTCCTTTTAGTCTACGTCTGCACACACACACACATGAATCATACTTGATCATACAAAGATTTATATGGAATATAAAATATGATGATTATTACAGCACAGCACAGTGCGCGAAACCAAACTCAAACTGGTATATGTAGTACGTAATAGTAAGACATATAGTGTGTCCCTTTGCATTGAATAACAACGTGAACTGAACTAGAGAATATCTGAGAGTGAAGAGAATGTACCATACCTATATACTTTGTACCTATACTGTTTCCACGTTGCTACGTACAGGTCCTCATAAAGCCATTCCGTCAACAACCAACCATCTCATCAAATTGATTGCTATGTTATGACGGCCCGCTGCTGAAGACCCTCAAACGTGTCCAAGTTATGTGTGCGCTAAATGTCCCTTTTACACTTTTACACCCTCCACGGCGGACATGTGTCTGTCTGTATAGGTACTTACATCTCGACTCTCGACTCGGCTGTCGCTGTCGACAGATGATGTCGTGCATTTTGATTTTTAACCAAATTAATACACACTCATTCCCAGGCATAACAAAATAATTCTTAATTTATATTCACATATACTGGATTTTAGCTTGGATTTTAGAAAACTTACTCATATTGTTCACATTTACCCATTTCCCATCACATCTCTTGGAATCTTCACGTATATAGCGACTCAACAACTCTGACTTTGCATTTTCGATTAAATCTATTGTCATCTCCCATCCCTTTATTCCTGACTGAATTCAGGAGTTTTGAGTGACAGTCTTTGTATACCTAAAATCCCAGCAGCCGCAGCAGTAAGCGCTTAGAAGTAACTTACAATATTACTAATGCACCATGAGGATTGTATAATTCACACGTTGTTTCGATCATAATAATAATAATTATTATTATTTTCAGCCCTCAAATAAAGCACAGGTATATTACTTTTCATTATTTTAATGTATCAAAATTGAATAATGATCATTATAGGGAGAGCAGACAAAATTGTGAGGAAGGAAAATCATCACAACTTTCCAGCCTCGCGGGTTTCCTCCATTCAAATGTGAATTTGAATATTGAATAGAAGTGAGACACCGCGCTATCCACGAGGAGTACAACGACTATACCATAAAGGCACATACTGCGTGCTATCTAGGTCTAGGCATTCATGCATCATTTTACTTTATATATGAATTTGACAACGACTCACTCACGGTTATTGTGACAAGAGCTCAACTCAATTTTAAATTATGAATGGATATACATAATATGTTCACATAACCCGAGGTCTAAAAATTACAGCATACCTACCCATACCTACTGTCATTTTGTGAATAATGAAGTCTAATCTCCCATTTTCCATTTCCCATCCTCATCATCTAATTTAATAAGAATAACATAGAAATAGAGAATAAAAAAACTCAGAGAGGAGAATGAGGATTTAAATGATCAAGTACCTAATTTGCTTTCAAGTTCGCTCTGTACTGTACTGTACTCTGCAATGAAATTTGAATGAAAAGGAAACTAAGCAAGAGAGGATAGTACAATGCAAAATGTCTTGTTAGAATTTACATTGAAATTGTATCTACCTTTAAAATGATGATATTATTTCCCCCTCAAGACTCCAAATCTACTACAGACACAGCACAGCTCTACAGCGCTACCTCATCCACGCTCCACTACTGACTCAGAGATCTACAAGTCTACAACCACTACCACCACAACCACCACACTGCCTTGTTTATTGTGAATGAAAATGAAAGTGAAATTCCCACTGCATGCATTCAGACAGAGTCACGCAATTGTCATAATTATCTAGGGCCGAAGCCGAAGGGAATCTGTATAGTCTCCTACTCACTGGCACTGGCACTGGCAGAAGTGCCTAGCACTACAGAAAGGCGAATGAAAAAAAATTAAAGTAAAAATAGCAGCGTTGTAGAGTACTATGTGTCTTGAGCACAAAACAGAAGATCATATATGTACTATATACTGAGGATGAGAGAGGCAGGGCACTAATTAGAATTGTAGAAAATTTCAAATAAAAACGTCAACAACAAATTTTTGAGGCACCCTCAATCTCAGTCCGTACACAGCTCAGTGGTTCCATTCCCCCATACACGCCACATGAATGCTGTTCTGTATTTTGAAGTATGCTGTAGAAATAGACGAGACACTACTACTACACTACAAAATACAAAACAAAGCAAAGGTATAGAGGAGAGCACTCACTTATGCTTCGCTCAAATTCAAAACGATACAGCATATATATATATGGTATATATTTGTTGAGAATGACAAGAAGCGGAATAATTTTTTCGAGAGAGACAAAATGAGGAGACATACGAGACGAGACATTGTAAGCCGCGTGCAAAATTTAATCACAATTTCAGAATTTTCATGCCCTAGAGTCTAGAGTCTAGAGTAGCAAAACAAGAGAGAGAACCACAACAGCAGCAGCGAGCGAGAGAGAGAGAGAGAGAGACAGAGATGTGATGCTAGATGCGACCGCGACCACCACCACAGCATATGCCGTAGATGGTAGACGTATATAGCGATGTAGCAAATTCTGCATGTAGCCATTTAAATATTGTCGACGAAAGTCATAGCCAAAAAATAAACAATACAAAATGGAATGCCAATGCCCATATGCAAATATTATTACTGTGTAAAATCTAAAGTAGTAGTAGAGTGCATAAGCATAATGAATCTTTGTACTCGGTTTCGGCTTCGGTTACGGTTGCGGTTCTGCTCGTGGTTATGTATGTATTGTTACATGTGTCCGCATAATACACGTATGAAATTTACATATGGTATAAGCAAAAATATCATTAATAAAAAAAATTAGCATCGCAGACTTGGGGATATTATATGAGTCACATATACACATATGGAGGTACTTTGGGATGACAGTTATATTGCCGATGAATTATTATTACATATTATAATGGAATCGTGGAATGGGCTACGTCCACACATCTTCTTCATTCTCATTTCATATTATAGTCAAAGTAAAAGTAAACAGAGTCAATCATGATTATTATTCTCGATAGAGTCTCGGCAAAAAAAAATCAGCAACACCAAACACCATGATGAGGGTGCGAGAGAGAGAGAGAAAAAAAGGAAACTTAATGACAAACATCTAAAAGCCTCAAAGCCCTGTACGCTTATTATTAGTATAATAGAAATCCCTTCCAATTTTTATTTTTTACGTGTCGAGTTGTAGCTGTAATTAATTCACAAAATTAATGTGTGTAAGTAATTATCATGCCCCGCTAAGTTTACCCCACATGTTGGTAATGGATGTTTACAACTCAAGCCTCAGTGTACAGGGCTTGAGTTATGGTACCTACATAGGGATGTAGGTATAGGCTTCAACAGTAAGAAATAAAACTCACTACCAGAATCAGAAGCTCTCATTCAGATCAGTGTCTCGATCAGCAAGCTTTTGGTTGGACTGAAATCATTTCATTTCCAAGAGTCGTAAAAATGCGGAAAAGGAAAATAAAAGAAGCTTTTCAACTCCAGACTACAGCAGCCATGACTCTGTGAAATGTTGCCAGGAACATATTGGGCTGGTTTGCTTTTAAGAGATCATAATATAGAAAACCCATTCACTGTCACCCCCAATCAGCCAGCTACCATTCTGTACATGTACAAGACGAGCAAGAAATTGAAAAATCAACGCAAAACGCGACGCATTTGAGTATAAAAATTAATTAATTTTAATAGCGATCCCAATTTTTGAATAGATTGACTATTAGTATTTATTTACTACGTAATTATTACAATTTTCTTTTGTATTTTAGAGGTTGTATTTAAAAGCAATATTCAAAAATGCAGTAAGCTTACAAAATCGCCATGTTATACTAACTACAGGTTTTCCATTATTTTTTCTATCTGTCAAATACATAATATGTAGCTCAACTTGAAATGTAATTGTAAGATTACTAATTATTGTGTTTATGTATAGAATGTAAAATGCATTCCGTCGTATATCATACAGAGACTACATACGCATAATACATACAACATTTTGATTACTACTATAATCAAGGCCGTGTGGATTCCCGTCACGCTAAAAGATACTCTTCTCGGTCCTTAGCTCAAATTAGGAAAATGGAAAATATAAATAGTGTCAGCTCAACTCCGAAACGGAACCTACTCACTGCTAACTACTATATAAAACTGACCAAAGAAAAACTAATCAAAATGAACAGAGCAAGTTTCCAGATTAGGACGTCACAGAGCATAAAATTTCTTCTTTGCCATATGACTTTGGCCTTGCCTTTTCTATGTAGTAGATACTGAGTAAATAATTGCCGGATTTCGAAACTTGGACAAAAGTCACATTAGCATTACTCCATGAATGACTCTGGGTGCATGTCACATATAGTATCATACTGTATTATGGTCCCTGGTATCCTCTCTCTCTCTCTATAGAACTCGCATTTAACCAAGAACCAGGCATTTTAGTTGTGGTCGTGGTCGAGGTCATGGTAATGATAATAGCTAATAGTCACCCAACCTCACACATTTGCAAGGAGCCAAACAGGAAAATATGTGGAAATGTCCAAATATAATAACAACAAAAACAACAAGTTCGCATGCTAAATGCTAAAAACTATAGAAATATATATATAAGTTTGTGTGAGAAAAACTAATAACAAGAAAACTATATAGCTTTTGATTACTCTTGACTTTCTATACTTATGTGCGAGCGAAAAGTATATTACAGTATATAGGGAGTTCCGTATCCGTATCCGTATCCGTAACCATTTCCATTTTCATTTCATTCCGTCGCCCATCGCACCGTCCTCCGTATGTCCATTTGTACATTTTCTATCGTAAAGATCTATGGTGGAGAAGGAAGAGCCCTCTGCTCTCTCTGTCTCTGTGTTTGCTCTTTAATGACAATTGACAAATATACATTGTAAACAATTTGCCATTTGGCTCCAGAGTCAAACGAGAGCGGAATCCATACACAGTCCTCGTCCACAGTCCACAGGATATTGATCAACATTTTTGGGTGAAACTTTTTTCGCCTTGTTTATGTTGGTCCAGAGCGGATGAAGAGACCTTTCCTCTACTCTGTAAACTGATGCCTCCGGCGTCCGGCCCAAAAGAAACTGTCTCAAACTTTATGGAAAATCCATGTCTACAGTCTATGCAGTCTACAGTAAAACTAAAACTATAGCGACAATTCGAATACAGGGCCAGAGTTCCGTGTGTGTCTATGACACACGAACGGACATAAAACATAAATAATCATTTCAATGCTCAAGTAAAAGGATATAGGGAAGAGATATGTGTACGCAGAAAAAGAGAAAACAAAACAGAATCATAAAATAAAAAAAGTAAATCCCTTAGGCTCTCTTCCCCTCTGTCTTTTATCATTCACCGGCAACGGCAACGGTAACGGGAACGGCTCTGACACTGACACCGACACAGGCACTAAGTCTAAATTTAACTTCACAGATTATACAAAATACATGTTTGCTCTTTTTATGTATAGATAACTAGGTGTACAGATATTAAATTATGTACAGGTGTATTTTTTTTTCTGCTACATATAATTCCAGCTGTACAAGTGTCTAAGTCATAAAAGGGACTATTACTATGACCATTAGCATTGCATGCTAGAGCTCGACTTGGACACTATACGACTCAGAGATTGAAATCCGAATCAACATTAAGTATATGCCATATAGCATATAGTATATGGGAGTTGTGACTGGTTAAACTAACACTTGTAAGACTCACGCACGAATTACTTGACGTAAGCCACAGTTAAAGCCGCAACGTCAATGCCAACTAAAGGGATATAAGAATTGTGCTAAATAAATACGGGAAAGACTCTCCTCACATGCCTCTTCCCGTCTAGTATGTATTTTACAATTCTAGCGGTCTCCTGCTCTAAAGTCAAAGTAAATACACATCTCTCAAGTCTACGCTCTGTGAAGGCTGTCTGCATTCTACATACACAACGAATCGACCAGAGAATAGCCGGCTACTGGTACTGGTAGAAGAAAGATGCAATAGCAGTCACGGTCACGGGTATACGTGCCCAATAAGCGAATTTTGGGCTTCATCAAGGGCTAAAATATTTTTGTATTGTATCAAGTTTCTTTTATTTCTACCCAGGTGCATAGTTTGGAAGCTATTTGAAATTCTTTCATTCGAAATCAAACAAATGATACCCCATTTTGAGACCCTTCGAAAAATTTGAAATTCAGAATTCCTTTAAAATTTAAATCTATATAATTTATCAAGTTTAGGAGTGCAGAGAGCCAGCGAGTAACCGGTCAAAATTTATTATTTCAGATTTGGCGGGAAATTCAAAAGTACGTCAATTTTTAAAAACTGAGGAGAAAAACATTTGCCAACTCTGCTTTTCCAAAATTTTCTAACTGCATTTTCAAAAGGAATTTGTGGCTTCTAATTGGACGTTTTCAGAATACAAAAAATAATCTAATCTCATGTTTTTTTAAAGTGAAAAATATCCTATTTAAGCCCATTGATTGTAACGAACACAAACAAAACGTTCTAATTTTAAGCAATTATGCTTGATAAATCATTGGAACCAGAATCTACATTGTATAAGTTTGAAACATTGGGAGAATAAATTTTCACATAATAAACGCTGTCATTTCGATAAATCACTCCACTTTGCACATTATAATGTCCCTTATTACAACTTCAACGACGATATATAGAAGAACCGAAGCTCATCCGCTGGACCCACGACCCACAGCACAGTCATGTGGTAAATTCTCAGTCAAATTTCCCTGCTACATACATACTTCTACTGCTAACCATTTATTACTGTCCTAACGGGGCATAGTCCTGATTTACGTACAAGCTATAAGCTATAATATATAGAGCTATAGACTATCCGCCAATTTGCCCAAATTTTTCTCACAACAGCAACGACGTCCATTCCACAACGACAGCGACAACCAGAGGAACAAAGAAGGAGCCAAGGACATACGTGGTGGACGGGAGACGGAAGACGGGAATCTGTAATTGTACAAAAATATGTCCAGCTCCCAAACCCAGCGTCCAACCAACCTACTGAATATAGGTACACTCAACGTTCAATAAGGTTCTACGGGGCGGGAGAGAAAGAGCCGCAATATGAACGGAATAGCGAATCAAAGAATATGAAAGCTTTGGAAACACATGAGAGAAGAAAATGTCAAAATGCCGGAACTTTTCTATTTAATCCAAATTTTATCTATATAATAATCGGTCTCGGTTCTGGTTCTGGGTTCTCGGCCTCCGTCACAATGATGTTACATATGGGGGAACTAAATAAGACACGCAAGGAAAATAAGGTCTGATTTTCATTTCAAGATTTACGTACTTTCCTCAGTCCATGACCATATACTGAGCTGTACGCTAACTGCATGGCAACTCCTTTCATTTCTTTTTTCTTTTTACCTACAATGCAATGTGACGTCCGCACGAATTTTCTCTCATGCTTTTGCGATGCGATGCTCCGATTTAAGTTTAACCCGTGCTCAGAAATCATTATTATTTGGACTATGCCCATTATACATGGCATGTCCAACTGCCCAACCAAAGTCCTTAAGTACTTCCAGTCCAGCAGCAACCAAACCAAACACCAGCATTCTTCAAGTCAAAATCTCTAATTTAATCAAGATTCTTACAAATATTTCATACATTATTATCTCCACTACAAAACGACAGAGCGACAAGAGTAGAGCCCAGCCCATGTTTCCCCTTTTCTCTATGTACGCTCTCACTGATAACAACTGACTTTTACCCTGGCCATACGCCTACACCTACCTACACCTTCAACGTCACTGTACTTGATACAAGTTTATAAGCCTTATAAAAAATACTAATTCTGTTTTATAGCGATTTCATAACTCAGATTCTATCAATCATAATTTAAGTAAAAAAAAAAGAAAACAAAAGCTCAAGAAATATAAACACTCTTGAATAATGTGAAACTGAGCGGAATTAAAATCAAACCTTTATGATTCTCTCTGATTGTGGGTTTAATATTTCTACATAATAATTCCTAATTTTAAATACTGCTCAAGTCAAAGTACCCAAGACGTCAAATATGATAAAAATGTAGAGAAATTTCAGAATTCCCCATTTCTTCACATGGAAAGACGAAAGACAAAGAAAATACCAAACGGGGAGATTAGAATAACAGCAGTATAGTGGCTCACGTAATCACAGCAGGCCTATAGCTACATAACGTCATAATACAAACAATGCTTAAACAACAGTAACAGTTCTATTACTTTGAAAACAATAAAGTTTTTAAGTTCTTTTTTTATTACTGTTGTTGTTGTTGCCGTTGTTGTTGTTTAACTTGCGTGAGAAACTAGTGGCGTAAGAAGCCACAATCTTTACAATATTATGTATTATGTAGCAACAGAAAACGGAGCAGAGAGAATCTGTGTCTGCCTACAACCTAAAAGCGCTGAGACAATAGAGATAATAATATGAATAAGATTTTACCTGCAGATCTCAGAATTTCTGATGCCTTGACTGTTGTTGTACTTAATAAGGATGATGATGAAGGGAGTTGAGTGGGTGAGGGAGCGTCTGTGGCTGTGTCAGTCGAGTTGGAGTTTGGTCTTCCATGAACAGGCTGGAGGGTAACAGTTGCGTAAACTACTCCTATTATTGAGAGCCACAAA